>JARPMJ010003475.1:0-92128 GCA_033366665.1 Phoxinus dragarum | reverse complement strand
GTCTAGGCACACATTTCAAATGTGATTACGATATTTATATGCATTTCTCATGCTATGGGTAATCTTGAGTCATTTAGTCTGGCACTAAAAAAACACTTTTTATTGGCACAATGCATGCAGCTACAGTACATGTTAACAAAATCAAACTACAATTTATTTATTTGGTTGACAAAGTAAGCTTTGTACATGCTAAAATCATGTAACATCCCCCTTTGGTGGTTCTTGGCACACTTTTGTGACCATCTGTGGTCTACTGTCAGTACTACCAACACATGCGAAAACACACATATCAAGACTCATCCAAGCCATAATTAGCATTAAAAACAGAAAGGTTATAAAAGGAACAATTTGTAGAACAGCACTTCCATATACATTCAACACAAATCAACAAAGCTGACTGCCGTGGAGATGTTTATATGAGAATCAACTAAACAATCTGTGAGAAGCGGATCTGTTTGGTGTGCTTTTGGTTACGATAAATTGGGTTACATTTTGTCAGTTAAAAATACATACTGCACTAATTTACTAATTATATATGACTATTTTAGATTTATTCAGGGAGATAAAACACAGTTTAGCTAATGAGTCTGGTTTTAAAATGTCTAGCAAAGGGGGATCAGTCAAAAATGTTCAAGTCAGTCCCATAGAAAATGAGGCTGGGGAATTCTGATTATCTTTAGACGGACTCAGGTAGAGTCAAAAGAACATGAATCACAGGCCCATGGAAAGTGACAAATGTCAGAAATCAATACAGGTAGTGCATACAAATCTACATATTCATACCAACTAAACTGTAGAGCGTTATGATGAACACATGGGATAAATCTCTTTCGTTCGAGTAAAAGACTGACTGGGGATGATACGTGTTAGACAATGACAAAAAAACGTGTTAAAAAAAAACTTGCTTAAACTGAACCCAATTGTCATGTGCAATCAATAAATATATGCAAAAGCGAATGTCAGTTATAAATAACAGAAAAGAGAGGAGTATCCTGACAGTAGAATATTAAACATCAGTGGGTTTCATTTTGCATAGTTCAACCCCAGATTTTCTCTCAGCTTTGCAGACTGGCTGAAGAATCTGTTGTATGAATCAATGAGATGACCTTCTACAGCAACAACTCAGAATGAACTCAGTACCAACAACTGAGAAACTGAATATTTTAGACCATTGCATTGTGTTATAACACAGACTAAAGTAATAAATATGAATATCATACACCATATGAAGCCATAAATAATATGCACATTAAGCTGTCTGAAATTTTTGTCACCTTTTTTTTATTTACTACCAGTACCAATAATCAAATTTAATCAGATTTGAGACTGAGACCAAAACACAGGTGTTGTCCTCCTAGCCAGGTCAAACTTTGGCTGAAGAATCAGCCAAAAATTAGGCACAAATGAAACCTGGAACCAACTGACAGCCAGTAATGTGATTAGAATCTGCTACAATTTCCCCAGCGTCCACTATTATCCAGAACACTCCCAGAAATCAGTTTACCTTATCCACTCACCCTTAAAGTTGATTCACTTTTACTTGAGACTGATTCTCAAGGGAGTAAAACCACAAAACATTTGGTTTAATGAGCATATTCACTCATAAGCTGATTGTTATAATTATTCTGATTTATTTTACATAGAAGATCGATGGCACTGACCTACCAAGAACCGAGACATTTAAGTATCTTGGCTAAATGATTGCAGTTGATGGAAGTCTGAACCATGAAGCCACTGCGCGAGTCAACGCTGCCTGGCTGAAGTGGCGCACAACGACCAGCTTCACGTGCGATTGGAAGACCAGTGACCGTCTCAGGTCGAAGATCTACCGTACTGTCATTCGTCCTGTTGCTCTTTATGGTGCTGAGTGTTGGCTCGTGACGAAAGATGTAGAACACCGTTTCTGTGTCATGGAAACAAAAATGCTGTGATGGATCTACGGCATCACGCGCTTCGACCACGTCTGTATTGATGACATTCGGCAACGGTATGGTGTTACCTTAATATCTGACAAGCTACATGAAGCCCGGCTTCCGTGGTAAGGCCATGTCCTGCGCTCTGACCATACAACGCTTGCCAAAATTGGCTTCCAGTTGGAAGTCAGCGGAAAGCGACCGAAGCAGCGGTGGCTCGACATGCTGCACAGCGATCTCAAGCTTACCGGTTTGCACCCCGATCAAGCCAACGATCGCATCAAATGGCGCCAGCGATCCAGAAAAGCGGACCCTGCTACTATGCGGGATAAACACTAAAGAAAAAGAAGAAGAATACGATTCTTGTTTATTTTATACTGCAAGCGATTCCTGGGTAACTAACCTTTTGTGGAAAGAGTCAGAACCCTTCAGCTCAACTTCAGGCACAACAATTACTTTGTTCAAAGAGGATGATATCTTTCTCAAGAATCAATATGAAGCCTTTGTGGTGCAACATTCATAGAAACTCTTTATGGCATGTTACTTGTCAGCCCTTGATCATTAATGCACCATTCAACTGGCTCTACTCATTGTCTTCAACTGGAGAAGTGAGAACTTAAAAAAATAAATATCACACTTTCAATAAATTATTTAAGCTGAGCTAGTTTCTCTACCATTTAAAATCAGAATCAGGCACAGATGAAAACCAAAATACTCATACATTATTGAAATGAAGTGATTACGTTAACGCTGACCTTGACTCCCCAAATAAGCAATCCAATGGATACTTTCTTTTCTTAAGTTTCGACTGTGCCGCAGATCTAAAATGACAATACTAACGTTCCCAGGTGATTAAAAACACACAAATGGCCTCAAAAGAGAGAAACTGCTTTCTTAATGTGAGGTTAGAGTGCTTAAATGGCAGGGTAAAAATAACAATGAGTTGGGTGGAACCCACAACAGAAAAGTCAATATCCTCATCCCATGAGCCTGATCTGATCCACATGGCTCCAGATAGGACTTGTAAAGAGGTTCTCTTTAAGTGATAAAAATCTCTTCTAATGGAAAGCACTCCTCCAGCCATGCATGGTATTACTTTCTGTAGTCTGACCTTGATAGTGTCCAGAGGTGCTTCTGTGCATCGTTCCAGGTGACATGGCAACACTAATGCTGATGGAACAATTAATATGGCACCGCAATTAAAACCAGGGTAGGCAATAACGGCCCTCTGTGTCATAAGCAAGGGCTTCCTCCTTAGGGGACATGACTGGAATGAATAAAGAGCAGAAGAGGGATTGCTATCAGAGCTCTTTCAAAGCTATGTGCGCAGCAGCTGTGGCCCACAATGCTAATCGTGCAGCTCCATGCTGACGGTGAGCCGGTCTAAACCATTACTGTGTGGGAGCTTCAGAGATTCGTACTCTCATAGGACCATGCAAACGCAGTCCAAGAGGTGGATTCTCGGCCAGATGCTGCTCGTGGGATGCTTTCAACAACCTCAGGAGGATGAAACATATCCTCCCTTTCCATTTCTGTTTACTTAGATCTACCCTCACCAAACTCGCATGCATGATTCATAAAAAGAAACACTACACTTGCAGATGAAGAACAAATTAAATCATCTAAAAGGAACAGCGCCTTTACATATTTATTGTAATTTTATGAGGCAACGCACTGGTCATTTTCCAAGCACAGGCAATTGAAAGAGCTGCAGCAGGATTGGCAGAGGGAGAGAGAGAGAGAGAGAGAGAGAGAGAGAGAGAGAGAGAGAGAGAGAGAGAGAGAGAGAGAGAGAGAGACTCTTTAAAAATGCAAATTGGTAACTTAATCAGACATGAAAAGCAAGGATTCGGCTAATTCTCAAAAGAAAAGGTACAAATTACTCTTTCACACTTTAATGACAGTCTTGGGCTCTTTGTTTCACACTGTATTTGAATTTCACACAGTATTTGAATTTTAATTAAAATACAGGGCGATCTTTCCTAGGGAATAGCCGTTCATTCATTGAACTATGTTGTGTCGCAATCTTCTGCCTTTTGACCGACATCCCAGACGAGTGTGCTTAGTGACTTTTTACCATTTCTCAGCTGATTGGCCCCTCTGACACTGTATAAAAGGCTAAGTTAAATACACATGCAACATATCTGCTACTGTATATCATTTAATAGCATGCATATCATTATCCTACTTTCCAGTTTGAGCAGACTATATTAAGCCTCTGAGAATATTACGCTAGTTTTCTCAGAAGACATCAATTAGAAGTACTAGTACTGTTCATTGTTCATATCTATCTCAGTGCAATTACCAACTTACCTAAAAAAAAAAAAAAAAAAAACTGAGAAAATTACTTTTAAAAACCTTGAGCCAAAAAAACATATTTGTTATTGCTTACTGTGCTATTTTGTATTCTGAACATTAAGGGCCCATTAAATGGCAGCGTCACATTATAAATCACAGCTGAACGTTGAACTCACCTTGACAAGCTCGTAGTGTTGGATCCCATTGATTCCTATATCAGGGTCAAATGCAGAAGGGACAGGGTAGCGACTGTTGATGGCTGTGTTTTCTGGAATGGAGATGTTGATAACCGTCGATTGGAAGAGCGGGGCGTTGTCGTTGATGTCTTCGATAAGGAAGCGTATCTTGACCAGTCGGAAAATCTCATCTGGTAGCACGGCAACCTCGATCTCGTAAAAGCAGCGCTTCTCATTGAAGACTCCGGAGCAGAGTTTCCTCACGGTCGATGCGGTTTGGCTGTGGTGAAAATCTCTCCTGTTGCTGGCGCTTCTACCTTGACCAAAGGCACATCACCTGTCTTGTAGACAGGTTTAAACTGCAGTGCTGAAGACAGTTTAATGTCTGGATCTAGGTTCAAGTTTAGGTCTTTGCGCAGGTTTCCGATGCGCACATTCTCCGGCTGCTCCTCTTTTACTGTGTAGTCCTTCTCTTGAGCCCGGCACATCAAGAATAGGCAGGTGAGTAAAACCACCAGAACATGGGCCTCACTTGCCAAGTCCATACTCAGAGTAGGTGATGCACTCTCTTCAAAGATCTGCAAGGTCTGCTAGAGGAAGAAAGGTGGGAAAAGAGAAAGATGGTCATATTCACAACTATGAAACAGTTTTGCTACAAATAGCTTTTTGATCCTTTGGCTTCTTTGAAAGATTAAAGAGAGAGTTCAGCCACATATATAAAAAATCCTGTTCATTCTCTCACTCTCATGTCCTTCCAAACTTGTACGACACAAGTGCATGAACACGCACAAAAAGGGAATTTTTGAAAAATTTGCTGGTTCCTCTTTTCCATCCATTTACAATAATGGGGGAGGTTTTAAACCTTCAGTCATTTTTATGAGAGTGGCACTATGTACAAGTTACTCTTGAGTTTGAAACGTTTTTAAACAAATCAGCTGATCTAGTTTACAAAACTGATATGAATAATTTGTTCACAAACTGATCCGGTTTTCAAGTTCTCACTGTAAGTCATCTTACTGAATCAGTGAGTCAAACGTACTGTAGCAGTGAGCAGATCATTAGGGGGAAATATTCAACTACTTTTATGATACTTTTATGGTCCTTTGCATCTTTTTTAAAGGTTGAAAGCAAGACTAAATAGTTGCAGTGAAGCTTTTAAGCAAAAATATATAAACATCTGAAAACAAGACTAAAGACACAAAATTACAAAAGATCCTTGTTTTCATAGAAAATGCAAACTACTGAGGTTTTTCTGTAAAATTAGAAAATGAGAGGGAAAAAAAAACAATTTGCCAAAACGGTAAGAAAGATAACTGCACAGAAAATAAACATTTTCTCTAAAGTATAAAGTAACTTCTAAAGAAAGAAAGTCATACAGTTTGGAACGGCATGAGGGTGAGTAAACAACACAGTTTACATTGCTGGGTGAACTATCCCTTTAAACCTTTTTTTTCATTTGTTGTTTATAGGCAAAAGGAAAAATAAGCTGTTTTAACAATATGAATCATTGTTTAAAATGGTCAAATGCTACCAAACACAGGATACAATTGTATTAGAGAGGCTCTCAAGATTTCAGACTGCAGATAATGGACTTTTGTACACCATTGGCAACACTCAACAGAACTACAATGCATGATATCAGATACAGTATGTTGATATTTTGAGTAGTCAAGATGCAACTGTAGGGTAAGTAGGAATTTTATTATTTTAAGTTTAAGAATTGAAGGACATAGGTCCAAAATGACTGTCAATAGCCATCAGAAGAATAGCACAAAGCCATAATTCAAAAGCACCAAGACATGATTTATGAATCAGCATTTCAGTGTTTGTTGCCAACTTGCTCGATGGCCACACAAATCCTGTCAGGGCATTATATAAATAAAAGTAGCCAGAGGGCTGAGGCTTTCACAATGTGCCAACAACTCAACTAGGTCACAGAGAACTGGTGGTGGAGATGCCTAACACTTCCAGACTCTGGTTCTGTTAGTGTACAGAGTTGTCCATGCAGTGCTATTTCTGTTTGAATATACTGTAGTGCCCTGAACCTTAACAAAATCAGAAACTCCACAGTGAGTTTGACTTTATTTCAAATGTAAGTGATCGTAATAATGAACAACTATATAGATAATTAATATCAAATCAAAGCAGGAATATCCAATGTAGATTTAGTGAATCAATTAATTAGTATTCAGATATATATTCAGGTATGTTACATACTATAGCCACTGAGAAAAAAACCCACACCATAATATTTTTGAAATGGGAAATGGAATACTGTTAACAATGACTCCCCATCTGTCAAGTCATTAATGTGTAATTTGTATGTGCCAAAAGGCTGTTTGTTTTAAAAAAAGATCAGAAACATGATCGTGTACCTTGAAGATGTGCTTCACACATCAAAAATTCATCACAAAGGCTCTGATTTTTTTAAACACACAGAGAGTTGAAGGCCCCATTTTTTTTAGCCGCTCAAGTCTCGGCTGTCAGCGAGATGTTCTGTTTTTCACAGTGAACACTCCGGCTGGACTGTAGGGACTCATTAAAGGTTTGTTGGGCAGACGTGCACCACTCACAGTATTTACATGACAGTGATCAATGGCCAGCTTACTATCTGCACATATTATCAGACTGCTATGTTGTTCTTTGAAGAAGGTAGTGAAAATATATTTTATTTGCTTCTGAAGATTGCACCATTTTTGAGTCGGCGAGAGCAAAGCAATTACTATTCAACCTACTGTACTCTGATAAGCCCGAAAGAGTCCAAGGCAGTATCCAACAATGCATAATGAGGAGGACTTACTGGCTAAGGAGTGCATCGCAGAGTAGTGCATAAAAGATGAAAAGACGATCTACATCTAAATAACCACAATTGACATTACGTATAATGTGAACGGGCCTTTAAAACACCCAAGAAGGGCGACGGGTCCTCTTGCAATGCGCATTCCATTGCATCTTTAGGTAATCAGTTTACTGTCAACAATAACGAATCGCTCCGTCCCGGGGAGAGTCAACACTGATGAACCTGTATAACCCAAAATAGCACCAAATAGTGTAGGCAGTGTAAGCTCTAGCTCTCAGTAAGTGATGTCTGGCATTTTGTATGGAGCTCTGCTACCCTGGGACGTGGTTCTGGGATTAGACAATTCCACACGGGAGCCCGCATGTCACTCCTCCCCATATTTAGGACAGTTTATGTTGTTGTGAAAACTCGCGGAGCCATTTTCAGATTTACTCCTGGGAATGATCCTTTCAAAACTATACTCTGGATGGATTTGCAAAGCTTTTGAGTTTCAACTTTTTCCCCAATCTTTGGAAACTTCCAGCTTGAGAGTGAATAGAGAGAATTAGCTGGGAAAATTGCGCTCATGGGTATCGGTGAGACTTTCTCCCTGCTTGCACAGGGTTCCAGTGATCTATTCTGAGCAGCGGACCATGCATTCCAGGGAGTTTGCAAAAGCCGTTCTTCCCTCCGGAGCCTGGAGTGAGCGGCGCACAGACTCTTGGAGCGCTTTACGTGACAATGTGATGGACAGGCCTGCCTGTATTTTGATTTTGAGCTGAGCTGTCAAGGAAGAAAATAATTTTACAAGTCAACCACGAGTTCACGCTGAACCTCTGTCTATATGAATAAGCAGGACCCGAATGCTGCAGAGGTGTGAAAATCAATACAGTTCACCTACCAAACAGGCACCAGATTAAAACGATCAAATTTAATAAGAACGGTAATTAAAGCAAACTGACATTTCGAATAATGATTAAAGCCGCTTATGGAAGTTAAACTGGGACAACTGCCTGAAGCGTGTCACTTAACTTATTCTTATCAGAAGCATCACTCTCTATATCGGTTAAAGAAACCCCGTGTAAGTGTGATTCTTTGACATTTCGATATGGTTTGGGTTTACCCTCTACCTTTTGCCATCAGCAGCTTGAGACCCATAACCCCTGCCCAGCTGTTCGCCCGGCCTACCTGCTGTCTTTCTTGTGTAGTAAGGATGTCAGCCTTTTCATCAACAGAAAACATGTTTTTAATTATTCATTCAGCCTTTATGTATCATGAAGACATCTCTTTTATATCAAATAGGTGGTAATGAAAAAGAATCTGGTATAATTATTAAATGTTTATTACTTTTATTATTGTTGTGTTGTTGCAACATCATTATTGTATTTTCATATCTGTTAATTAATCACTCGTATGTACCTGAATAGGCTAGACTGATGCGTCATTTAAAGTTAGGATCCTACTGAAATACACAAACTGGCTTTGAGTAGCTTTGATGCCGACTACACTGATCCGAAGGACCAATGATCAATTGAATGATCAATAGGGAGGTATTAACATACCAAACAGGCTGCCAGTCGCAACGGATAAACAGATGTAGCCAACGCGATGGAGTCGATTTATGTCCGTCAGCAAAGATTATGCATCCAAACAGTCGTGTCTGCCATTCATCAATTTATCAAAGTTTCCATGCGGTCAGATGACAAAAATAACTTATGGCTAGCTTCAGCCGAGAAGGAACCGAGAGTGATTTTGTTTACGTAAAATAGTGAGCCATGAATCATCATCGAGATTTTGCTAATTTGAATCATAAATAATCTTAGTAAAACTTGATTTAATTCTTTAGACCAACATCAGGCAATTTATCGTGGGCACTTTCAGTGGAACAGCATGTCAGTTGTTGATATATCATTCTCCTGGATTGATTTAATATGGACAAACATTGCAAAGTGTATAACATGCCAATGAAACTAAATCTTAAAGGATGATTTTTGGCCTATGATGCACCATTCATCTTCACACTTATCCCTTGATTTTTTTATTCAAATAAATAAATAATTAAATGTATTAATTCTATATGTTATAAATGACAGCAGGGAATCACAAGGGATTTTTTTTTTTACATATCAATGATAACATTTATTATGGACCTGAAGATGATGGAATCACTCTTCTGTTATTATTCCACTACAACTTTTATGGTTCGTCTTATGTTGTATATTTAGAGAACTTTTATGTCAATTTTTATTTTCAAAACACATGCCCATGCATTTTCACTTCAACATAGTATATCAGCTCGCCTTGTTCTAAAACACAGTACATTATTAAAATGTAATAAATAAATAAATAAAAAATGTAAAATATGCTACTTTATTATCTTATACTGTATATAGAAGGTGGTAAAGCATTATTTATCTTTTATTGCAATGCAGGGCAAGATAAATAAATAAATAAAACTGCCAATAGAGGGCACTGGAGTGGTCACAATGTGGTCAAAATAAGACAACTAATATACAATGAATAACCATTCATATTAATAATTACATATAGTTGGGAGGCAAACTCTTATTCTAATGTTCAGATAATGCAAGACTACTTTTAATATGTTAAGACATTGTATCAAGTGAAACCACCTTGACCAGCACCGCAGTGCAGTTTCAGTATTCGGCATTGATAGGGATAATCGTTGTGGCATGCATCTTTTTTTCTGCCAATTTAGTATTTCTACTTTTCTTAAGTTTGCAGAGGATGACTGTAAAATGTATATAATTTTACCGCGTCTCTCTCTACTAAGTTATTAACTCAAATTGTTGTTACTGTTAACAATGATATTGGTAGCTTATAAAACGATACAGAAATGTTTATTAAAACATTTGACTTCACCATGTGGCTATAATCAATTACTGAAGCCTTAACCATTTATGTTGCATTATTAGATTACAGGCAACTACATTACAGTCAAAACTGTTTTGAGACATGCACTGTATATCGCTTTCATGTTACAGCAGACTTCATCTTCATACTTTAAGTGCTCGATCAAGACTGAAAAAAATATTGTCTTTTGATTCATATACAAAGAAGAATCTTAACTCAGACCTTTATATGTGCCAGAACTTTGATCTATAAAGATAAATATTTTATTTTGCATATAGTTTACTGCATATATTGTGACAACACAACATCCAATACATTTAGAATCACAAATAATTGATAAATAAATAGAAAATATAGGCTAGACGTAATGCATGAAAAAATGAATAAGCGTCACTTGTGGCAACACATTATGTTGGTGCTTTCAAAAACTGGGATTTTGGGGTTTCTTGCATACTGGTAAAAATTGCACAACATTCTTTCAGCATCCACTCTAGGGGTTCAGAACTTTCCACACTTCATGAGGGGCTGTGAGAACTAATAAGAATTACTACAAACAATAAGTTATAAAGAGAAAGGCCTGTTGAATTTCTACATATCTGAGTGTTGCTCAACCACCAGAGAAACACTGTACAAATTAAAACCAGTTGCATCATTTTGCCTTAGAGCATGAAACAACGTTGAACTCTAGTCCCTATGAAAATCTAAATGAGAAACTAATCAGATTCGACACTCATACGTGTCATCAAAGGTCGCTTGATGCAAAACTTAGTGACAGAATGTGAGCAAAGCAAGTAGAATGGACAACATCTACAGTACATCGCGCTCCAGTGTATATTTGGACACTTCCCTTAAAAATTACCATGGTAACTATTGCAATTTAGCAGCTAAATGCCATAGTAACAACAGTTATTACTAAGGCAAGACAAATAAATGGATATGGGATCACCTAACCAGTGAAAGGCTTTAAGAAGTTTTGTTATTTTCATTTTTTTTTTTTTTTTTTTTTGTATTACACATGAACATTATCAAGTTAACAACACTTTTAAAGAAGTAACCATAAATGTAGTAGCCTATCTACACTTTTAATAAAAAAGCTTACATAGGTTAAATAGGATAAACATGATTATTAGGCTATTAGCTAGGCTATTATTTTCTTGTTGTCGAGAAAACTATCTATATCCTGATTTAAACAACCACAACGTCAATACTGATAATAACTTTTTAATCTAATGAGAACCAAATATTCATTAAAAAAATTAAAAAAACTTCACAGCCAAAACCGGTTATGGCTGAAAATATAAGCAATTAAATAACCTTTATTTCTAGAGCGTATAGAATTCTTGTGGGAACTATTAATGGTTACCATGGCATTATTTTAAGGGACATGGTCTGTATTTAAATCAAAGTATTTCTGTTCTGCCTCGTCCAGCACATCGCTTTAGAAAATGACGCATCCTGGATCAGCTTCCGACTTCATCTGCTGATGCTCCTCTGTCTCGCGAGCTGCATACAGCCGTTCATTTTTGAGTACCCTAACGATATGGCCATTTCCTTATAGCAAGCTATGGAATAAGATAGTATTATTTTGCTCATAGCTTCTAAATAATTACAAACCAAAAATCACCCCCAAAGCCAACGTTACAGAGAATGCTTCAGAAGTTGTTAGATGGTGTCTTGCAGTTGCTATGCTGTTATGATTCACGTGTTGGCAGTAGACGTTCTGCCTGAAATGCTTTACGCGACTTTATACCTTTGCGGTGAATCGGACACGTTCCACGATACTTTTGTGTAATAAAGCCAAGTCATGATCCGAACTGACAAACTAGACTAGCGCACCTCCAAACGGAAAGTGAAGCGCAAGGATAGCTTAGGAAATTCTGCAGTATTATATACACCATATATTTTTAAATATTATAACCTAATGAATTTATTTTCCTCAGGCAAACTTAAACACATCGACTTTTGTGCGCAAAGGCCCTTCGACTTTTTGGATTTTTCCCCCCGAACAGTGCAAGTGCATGTAGCCTAAGTGTTATTTAATCTAATTCGCGATGTTTTAAAGACGTTAAAGTAGGCTAAGTAGCTACGACCGGTCGACTTAAATAAGTAGGAAGCGCGGTAATCCTACTAATTTTTCTTGACGAAAAATACATAAGATAAAGAAATAACCCTTAAATGAGCATAAAGAAGACGTGTCTTACCTCGGATTTCTCAGTGAATATGGAAACTCTCAATTCCCGTCACGTAGCGGCATCACTGCTGGAGGAGATGAAGTGCCGTGCAGACTGAAGAAAATCCCAGAATCAAACAGCTTCACGTAGTGACCAGTCGGTATCCAACTAGAAAAAACGATCCATGTCCATGAAAAAGTCCACGGTCCACGCACGAACAGCGAAAAACATCTGTGAATGACTTTTAGAAGAGACGATGTAATTCCTCAGATGTCTCGCGCCTGGCTACTGCTTGAATCCCACGCGCGCGGAGAGATAGCTGGTGCTCCAAATGGGTTTGTCAATGTGCAGGACTTCTTATTTCAGTGCATTCATACAGTCATCACGGGAAAGCCAGGGAATGCTCCTCGCATGTACTTAAACTGTTTAGTGAAGTTGTTTTTTCATTTTTGTGTGCGTTTAATTAACGACTAAAGAACTTGTAAATCATTTAAAACGTCCTCGGACGCGTAATTTAACGGCATCTCGTGGTTTGACAGAGTGATAGAGAGCTAATATCAATTTTGAGAAAAACTCATGGACTGTCAGTGCAACGGAGCAGGTGGACAGTGCGCCTATATGTGCAGCATCACTTCCACACTCTGAGGCGTTTTGCCGTAGTTGTACGCAGAGCTCTAGCAATCTCTGTTGTATTGTATGAACTCAGTTCCTTAGTACTGCCCACCTCTCCACCTCCGATTGACATCATCGCGGGAGGAGGAGCCTGCGATAAATTTCACAGCCTTCATCATCTTAAAGCCGCACTGCTGCTGGAGTCAGAGCCCCGCTCGCTCGCTCGCACTCACCGCGGACTAATACCTCACACCAACGCCGCAACTCGCCTGAAAGGAAAAGGGGGCACTGTTCGCTTTGCTTATAAACACGAGTTTGTGTGTGAAGTCCAACGTTAAACTACCTCATTATACTTTACTAATGATATATAGATAGATAGATTTCCTTCTTTATACTCAGACAGACAGACAGACAGACAGACAGACAGACAGATAGATAGATAGATAGATAGATAGATCTATATTTGCAACTACATTTTAACTAACTCTCAAGGCTGTTAGGAGTTAGGTGTTAAGGTTTGGGTTAATATTTGCATGTAGTTGCAAAGTTACTTAGTCAGAATGTCTTTTGGGGGAGCATCACAATAAAGTGTTATCAGATGCAGACAGCCCACTATCCTAATACTCTGATGACTGGTAGTTTAAATGTAGTTCTAAAGTTATATGTCTAAAGTGGATGCATCGAAATAAAGTGTACCTAATATATGTTTAAAAAATCTGAGATGTGGCTCAAAAATAAATTACAGTTGTTTCAACATAATGTACTACGACATGCCCGGTCCACATTAATGCATTCAAATCAGACATATGGAATTTAAAGAAAGAACCCCGGTCCACATTAATGCATTCAAATCAGACATATAGAATTTAAAGAAAGAACACCGGTCAATTAACCTATCTAAAAAGTCGTTTGTCAGCACAATCCAGCACTTTCTATTGCCATGGACGGCTGGAAATCTTGCACAGCCCCACATTCAATAAAGGTCACTCACACAACATGTACACATTGATCTTCCCATTAATTTTTACACTGCTGCAATGTAACAAATCACAGTCTTTGACTGGTCCCCTCAAGCTAGCTTTTCTTACCAAAAGCCATAACCTTCGTAACATCAATCATGTCCTGATGCTTCACCTCAGCAAGCTTTTAAATGGTCACACTTTCAATTGAGTGTGACGTGCCCTTAAGGTTGGAAAGCTGGCATTTATTAAAAATCATATTCAATTTTTGTGTACAATTACATGTTTACAGTTCTTGAACTCCAAGGCTAATGTGTATTTTATCATAGTGTTTAACATCCCATTACCAGGAATTATTTTGGGGCTATACATTTACAATGGCTTCCTTCATAATACCGCAGGAAAATGTCTCCCCAATTAGACAGCATGGCCATGCTAATTTGCACAATCTACTCCGAGAAACCTACATCTTTGGAGGAATTCGGAGTGTCCAGGAGCTTCTCTCCCTCATCAAGTAATGTAGCTATCCGAGAGCTATACCTAAAAGGGTTGATCCCTTCATATTTTTAAGATTCCTACTACATGTCACTGAAGGACTTCTCCTAGGCATGTTAAAGAAATGCAAATCTGAAAGCCTTAAAGCAAAATGAAAGGCACAAAATACCACATGAATTATTCAGATGGCTATTTTGCCACCCTCAAAATGAACTTTTAGAGAAACCATTTATGCATTTCTGATAGGGCTAGAGAATCCACCAAATGCACAGAGCAGTTTAAATGTCATGCTGCACATCTAATCTTGGACATTGTTTTATTTCCTGCTGTAATGGGACGGTGAGTGTAACATTTGTGAGGAAGCATATGCGAATAAAATCTTAAATGCATTGGTGACATGTGCAGAAAGCACCAATGATAATGATTTCATAATGTCGTTGCTGTTGTCCTTGCTCCTTCTGCTACAGATTGTCTTTCAATAGAACTGTATGCCAAGCATTTTCAGATAGCTCTTCTCCACCATCTCAACCATGATAATCTAATGATGTGTGACACTGGATACCTGTGTCTGAATTTTTAGGGCCACATAAAGGACAGAGTGACAATATTTAACGGTGTGAAGTGTTCGCTTTATGCTCAGTAATTAAAACACTCACTGGTTAACTCATGCCGGGTTTAGAATGCAACATCATATTCATTTCCAATGCACAAAAGCCTGCAGTTAAATTGTTCTCGCTGCTTAGGTTTTCCCATTTTTGGCACAGCAACATTACACTGTATTTTTTTATGGTAAAAAAATATCTTCTAATTTACAGGAAAAACTGGAAGGAAGCTGACATACTGATGTGTAGGCATAATGAGAGGCATTTCAGTGACTAACTATCCCTAACTTATAGAGTTCATAACTGTGTCATTAAAAGTTTAAATGTTAATATACCAACTAATTTTGATCTACTAAATATGTTAATAATGATAATGACTTCTAAAGAAAGTTCATCAAAAGTGGCCTTTCCAACAAATGCTGCCAATAATAACAGATGAAACAAAAAACACACACAATGCACATACAAATCTAACTTACTAAAAATCTAATAAATGAGATGGTTATTTTTTTGTTTACGATATTTATAAAATTTAATATAAAAACGTACAGGTTACAGTCAGAATACAACACATGAATACATGAGACAACAACTGTATCATATTTTCCAGTCTCATAATTTAGCTGGAACATTAACAGCAAAGTTTTACACTTATTTTCACATTACACCCAGTGGTGAATGGTGGTTTCTCCTGGTATAAAACACATCAAACTGCGACTTCCCATGGGCAAATCAGATCGAACCAACACTTGCAATCAAGATGACTACACAGAGTGTTAATTACACCTCTTGTAGCAAAATCTAAACTAATGTTTTAGTGATTATGCAGTTTCTTTAATGTGATAAAAAGGTACTTGTGTATATAATATGAGATCCTGTGAATGAACAAGCTAAAGAGTTGCACAAAGCTGTTTCCACTTTTTTTTTTTTTTGCTGATATGATCAAATGGGGTTTTCCTATATTCATCCCTTAGTCTGCATGTGACTGGCCCCCCTAACGGATCCATGACTCATTACTAACGGCACAAAGAGAAATCATTGGAGGAAAGAACACACTAATATACCTTATCAGTCTAGCACAGCTTGGCAGGGAACGGTGCTGAAGACCAGGGAGGTAAATTGCAAGGTGTGCCTCAGTATATTAACATTCAAGTTCTTTCAGAGAGGATTGATCTTTCTTCCCTATAAAACATGACCATGCCTCTGTATTATCCAACCTGCCTTTAAAGAATGACTTGTTACTGTTCCCCCTTCCTCTAGGCATTCATTGGCCTCTTAAAAATCCTGTCAGGCTACGCAGAAGATACGTATTATTCAGACAATCAAAGTTTCTTCTCTGTTAGCATACTGATGGACATGGGTCGAATAAACAGGCGTGTATTTAAAAGATGTTTAGAAAACTATAACCTTGTATTCGTTATTATCGTTCATTACTAACCTTGCATATACATTTGGCTCACCACTGTTATCTGTAACGGGATGATTGAATTATCATCAGCTATAATTGAAGTCTATTATTTCCTATACATGAAGACGTCCCTGCACATAGGCGGACACTTTCATCCTACACCGGCTAGCTGCCATCATCTATTGAACATAATGAACAAAGACGCAGAGGTGTCGGAGGTTGAAAGGAGCTTCATATCTTGACCTTCGCCTTCAAATACAACATTCAAGACCTCGGCTCAACCCGGCAGAGCAAGCCGACATTCAAACAAAAGCAACCTTCAGGCATGATGATCGCCAGCACTGTGGTGGAAAATGGCAAAACGTAAACAAAAGTGGGCAGTAATACGGTCAGTGCCATGAATTATGAAGGCCTTTGGAATCTAATGAAATATGTAAGGATTTAGGCCATCTGAACTGGATACTATCTTTTTTGTCAGGTAGATATAAAACCCTTTCTGTCTACAAAAGAGGAGGAAGAAAATCCTGTCAGTCTCTCCAAATGTCAATGACTTCTACCGTTAGGGGTGAGCGTTAGGGGTATGCATTCAATAAGGAGAGAGTCTGAAATAAAAGATTTCAGAGTTTGATGCGCACTGGCCTTACAAAGCTCTCTATTATTGTCAGTCTTGCAGAGCTGTTGTATGGCTCATGGACGAGTCAATTGCACAGGCCATGGGGTTTCTCAGTTAGATGAGACGAAGCGATTCAATGAATCCTGGTACTCATGAATTGCCTGGCATGAGCCAGCTTGGCGATGGCCGGGGTGAAGGATAGTTGTTTGTTTGTGTGGAAGTCAAGGTTGATTGCAATCATGGAGTGGATCTATGCCATGTCCTTGGGGAATATTATGAGGTGAGGGGGCCAAGGAGATATCTGACAGCAAGGATACATCTGTCCCGAAGCCCGCTTCCACCAATCCGTGACAGCTATGCTTGTGTAATGCTGGATGTTTTCCATGGTCCTGAGCTGAATGTTGAATGTTGGAGGATGTGCAAAGAGCCACAAAGACTAATAAGGGGCTTCAATTGATGTAAATATGGACCAATTATTATGGCATACCAAGGACACTTACAGTAATACCAACTCTCCAGATGTTGCTAGGTGGGACTTTTAATGAGAAATAAAAATGCAGTTGGATATGTATTCGTCCTTTTAAAAGCTATTTGAAGAGGTTGTGTAGATTCTGACAACAGGCTATTCATTTTGTTTATGACTATAAGTCATCACTGCAACATAATCATACCAGCTCTTGCTTCCTGGTTGCTTCAGATTTTTTTTTCATTCTGTTTACACGTTGCATTTCATTGATGAACATGTTCATGGCAGGCTGCTAACTTATTTTTCCTATAATACCAGTGGGGGAAAAATGGATCTGGTTGCAGTAAATGGAAGTTAAAATGTAGAAAATGTCTCTGGATGTCTCTTTTTTGCTGATATTTATCAAAACGTCTCACAACAATGTATTGAGTAATACAAAAAATCAGACGGGAAATGCAAAACAGACAATAATTTAGTGTGTCACATCGTAAACAAATTTATTCTAATGAAGTGAATAAAACGTTCTGCGAGAAAATGACTTATCCTAAAAATGTGTCTTTATAGAAGACAAAAAGACAAAAAAACAAATTTGTCTCCCTGAATCTGTGATGTAATAGTTCATACATCAAGCAATGGAAAAATACAGCTTATTATTGTTTGCACATCTTGCCATGAATGAGAGACACTGTTTGTCCTTTGCATTACATTTGAATAAGAAATAATATTAATGCACTGTAGTCATGCTGCTCATCCACATACATCACTGCATGCAACATCTGCTTTCTGTGACAGAACAGAGCAGGATCAATTTGTTGTGTGCATGCATAACTAATTTATCACATTGTTCCCCCCCATAGATCTCGGCTCAATGCACGCTCATGAACCGTTCACACTCACACACAGGAAAAAAAGAAGGATGGAGAGAACGAGAGCGTGTGCTAGAGAGAGGAAAGAGAGGGTGACAGCGAGAAAGAAGAATTGAAGAGAGGAGGGGTTACATTAAAATACTTTTTGTCTTGATGAATCATGTTTGAAAAATCAAGGCATTTGGTTGCGGAGGCTGCACGTTGAGAAAATACATGCGTTTAGACAAAAAAGCCTCTCTTTTTGAGACATGTGCGTAGTTTCGATGGGGTCTTTTTGCTTTTAAAAAGCCCATTGATGTATTATGCCTTTTTTTTGCCATCTGTCTTTCTTTTCTTTCGGACCAATGGACCAATTGTAAGCAACAAGCTCTTTTTCATTCTCAGAGGGAACTCATGAATATAAAGGGATCAGACCACTACATTTAACTCCCACCGATAATCACAAGTAAATGGAGGAAAAGAACTTATCAAGTGCTCCTTGACTAAATTACAGGAGACAGAACTAAATGCTTGAACGTAATGATTCCTCTGCATAAAACACCAATAAAAGCATGAATATTAATAAGCAGTTTACAATTAACGAGCGATTTGATATAAACAAGCTTAATTCAGAATGTGCCCGAGTGATGCCAATTAGCTCGCGTATGGCTCTCAGAGTCTAGTTAAGGGACCTGTCTTTGCATAGGAAGGTTGCCGAATTGATTTTAAATACATTTTTATGTGTTGAAGATCTCAATCTTAATGACTAGCCTTTGTAAGGTCAGGGATTAGACCGGCCTTGATCGCAACAAAAGCAGGTGAAATGAATGGCATGTGGCGATTTGAGATCCTCCATCAACCGAACCGCAGCCCCGGCAGCCCTGTCTGTGAAATTTTAATGGAGCCTTTTCTTTTAGGGACAGACAAGATGACGGCTGCTGGATGAAAATACCATCATGTCGAGATATTTTCTCCGCACTACACAGATATAAGTGAAACGCAACACACATTAGGGAAGCACTGGTCATTATTTGGTGCTTGTGATGTGGCCCAGATGGTCCGACGCTTGATGTTCAAATCACGTTTAGTTGCGGTTTTCAAACCTTGAATGAGCTGTGTACACAACCATTGTTTGAGGAGGAAAATTGAAGGCATGCCGTGTAAACCGCCATCGTCTGATGCAGGGAACGGGGCGATTTGTTGTGCAGGATGCTCGCTGTCTCCCAGTCTAGCCTCTGAGGTGTACGTTTTGTGGCTAGAGTAAGTGTAATGATTGCGACGCATGCTGGGATCGAGATGGTGGTGCATCTTAGGCAGGGGGAAGAGATAGATGAGCGAGAGGGAGAGGACTTGGGTTTACATGGATGAGACAATTTCTCTTCAGGGTTTTGGTGTAATTTAGGTTAAGCGATGCTCCTCCTCTGACAATTGAAGTGAAGGCTCCATGTAATTAACCTAGAAATAGGATGAAACCCCAGCTCAACTCCGAGCTTCAATACAACACTGCCATCATCTTATCCAACAATTCAATTTCATCTCCTCCCTATTCCTCCATTGAATAAACACTTTAATGAAATCATAATTAGGCTACAACTCTTTACGGGGTCAACCCTTTTAGTACTGGCTAATATCCCTTGGGTTTTCTACAACTTTATTTGATTTTGTAGCTCTTTAGACGGTGCCATTGCCGTTTTGATGCGTGATATATTCTAACAACGCAATAGCCTACATGTATTCATGCAACAATCCAATAATTCACGCTCCCTAAGACATCTTAATGCATTGTAACTGCTGCATGGTACTAAGGAGCAACAAGACCTGTAATATAATACAAATTATTTGTTGATTCATTACACATGCATGAGTTATACATTATAGATGAGAGCATCGTCAAAGATGTTACTGCTAGACTATTGATTCATCATTCCTGCACCAGTTGAATTACCATGTAAGTACTAGTCTCAAATCTATTTTCCATTTGCCTGCTTTAAATTTTAACGTACTTTGCACATTAGGAATCCAGAAACTGACAGCCAATACCTGCACGATATGCAAATTTACACTGAAGAGGAAGAATATAGCCCTTTTATATGGTACTACGGTGGGAGTTTGTGAATGTTTTGTTTTTTGTGGCTTCTGTGAATTTGGCCCTCAACTAGGAAAGAGAGAAGAGCAGATATGTCAGGTAATACAATACACACATTCAGAGGCAGGTGCTGCGTATGGTCCGACTCCTTTCAGTTTCAATGGTTACACAAAGGGACCACTGTAAATCTAAAACAACAAAAATGTACTTATCAAGTTAAAACATTTTTGATACACAAGTGTATTAATTGCCCCCTTACTAATTTCCCTAGTTTTTCTAACCTTAACATCAGCATAAAAAGTTTACACATTGTCAAAAATGACTTTGTTAGCAACTAAGTTACATTGATTGCATCTTACATTAAACTTCAGCTAATATTAACAATGAATGGAATCATAAAAATAAATAAATACAAGTAAATTCAAGCCAAATCAAATTATCTTATTATAGATAATACACCTTTCTCTCTTCAAATGTGAATAAGGGTCTGCACTTATAAATATGACATGAGAACATTCATAATGTTGAGCTGATTGATCTAGAACACATGTGGATTGACCTCTACCAGCAATTCTTACCTCCATCAGTCACTACCCCCTTCTGAATTCATTAACACCTTTGCAATGTTTTTTTTGCAGGTACCAACTGGTTTCAAAATGTTGATCCTTATATAAAGTGACAGACATTATTTCCATTCAGTTGCCTATACTTTATAATGATCTTAAAATTAGCTATTAATTGTGAACTCTCTGAGTTAATTTTTTTTAAACCAATTACATATTTTACAACAGCCTTGCATACCAAACATTTCCAAGTGAGTATTTGTACAATATTTTTTTCCTCAGTAAATGATATACAAATATGATACTTTTTTACACTGAATGTTACACAAATTCTATCATATTTGGCTAGCGTTACATTATGTAATCACGTCCTCCTTCATGCAAATGCTTTTTATATATAAATATATATAATTTGTACAGTATGTAGTCTAGTGAAAGTTTAGAGAGACAAAGGGCTGTTCTGAGATTAACATTCTTAAGTTGCATGTATAAATACAATAGCCGACTGTTCAAAAGTATTGGGTTGGTAAGACTGTTTTCCTTTTTAATATATTTTAAAATGTTATCTATTCCTGTGATCAAAGCTGAATTTTTAGCATCATTTCTCCAGTCTTCAGTGTCACATGATCCTTCAGAAATCATTATTCTATGCTGATTTGCTGCTCAAGAAACATTTCTTATTATAATAAACGTTGAAAACTTGTTTTTCTGCTTGTGGGAAATTTGAATAAAGGCCAAAAGAGCAGCATTTGAATAAAAGTAATTTCTTTAATTTTTAATTTCCAAACATTTGTAGTGTATATAAAATATTTTACATTACATTTTCTATATTAAAAAAATATTAAAGAAAAGTTAAGTCAAACATTTAATAAGGTGGATTTATTTATTTATACCACACATTTAAAGGAGGAGGAAAAAACTTTGTTTATAAAAGTTGGTAACTCAACTAAATCACCACTGAACCACCCGATTGCAACATATTCTTCAAATCAATCTAAACTGCCTAGGTGATTTTTATTTATTTTTCCTTTTTTCCCCTTCTTTGTGAGTGAGTGAGTGAGTGAGTGAGTGAGTGAGTGTGTGTGAGTGAGTGAGTGAGTGAGTGAGTGAGTGAGTGAGTGAGTGAGTGAGTGAGTGAGTGAGTGAGTGAGTGAGTGAGTGAGTGAGTGAGTGAGTGAGTGAGTGAGTGTGTGAGTAAGTGAGAGAGATTAATAGTGCACTGCAGTGGCATTTTTCATGATTCTAGCAGCCATGATCCACAATGTTTGGGAAAGCCTAATGAAGACTTATACAATTGACCCTAACATTGTCCATAATAACATTGTCAATAATTAAGATTATTTTTTTCTGCTATAGCAATGGACTCATATAACTGCTAAGAGGGGATAAAAACCTTTTACTTAAGCATTCCTCTTGTAAACAGCACAGCTTTTCACACCCAACTGCCGGCAAATCATGGCTTTGCAACACTAAAAAGTCACATGCCATAGAGTACACATTGGTTTAAAAAACCCTAAACCCTTTGAGAAAGACTAAACTTTTAATTATTAGACACAGGTATATGCATTAGACACATTGAAAGCACTCCCACTCGGCCAACCAAAACTAATGGCATATTGCTCTCCCATGGTCTGTGGCACAAATTCATCTCCACATTAAAACTACGGACGTGAAATTATATAGTTAATTTTCTTTAGTGCTGATGAATGCATTATCAGCTGTAGAATGACCTTTTGAGATATTACCAGAAGCTCAAGCCTTCTCTTTTCCCTGTCATTAAGGCCAAAGGGCTGAGTGACAGGTTCATAAGATGTACGCGCACACAGAGAATCACAGCACTAAAGAGAAAGCAGTGCCTTGCGTGTTATGACCTCTGAAATGGCTTAAGGCTGTGTTATCAGATTTTTCACAAGCTAGTTCTACTCCCACACTTTATATAAGATGTGGTTGATAAGCTTTTATTATACCTTAAACATAAAGAAGCGTCTGTTTAGCAGTTCTGAGATCTCTCTAGGTTACTATCCTATGTGTCGGCATTTCCTCCTTAAATAATAACATCCATCTGATTTTAAATCTGATATGTGACACATACTCCCTCACGAACGCATGAAATAAGCCAGTGCTTTCCAAAGGCTCTTAGTCACAGACAGTGAGCTCGGTGAAGCAAGATTTTAAACAATGGTCACAACTGTAGGTATCGCGTATGAGTGCTCTACCAAAGGAGCCCTACTTAAACGGGGTCTTCTGGGACTGCTTGTCTCATTCTTGAAATCACTTTAGCCTCTTTTACGTTTCTTTCGGCTTTTAAGAAACAGACTCAAGTAATGCTCAGAGGGATGCTTACGATGACATTTAAAATCTTTCACATGAGCTATCGGTGTACTACTAAATAAATCAGAGCTTCAAACAGATGTTCCTCACATTAAACACTGAATTCATTAAAACAATCTTCACATAAGCCCATAATCAATGTCATATTGCCCTGTGCCCACTACATGTAAATACACAGAAATTGAATAAAGTTATCAAACACTTTACCGTCTTCACTGCATAAGTTATGAATTAAATATAGATCAATCCTTATTAAAGCTACAAGCATTCTTTAGTCAAGAGCAGTGAGTAATTTTCTCTGTTACCTGTGTGTTATTTGATTCTGCTGTCACTGCACATGTGGATCTCACACGTGTTCCGTTCTCTCACAACTCTTAACGTTAATTTAGGACTGCAATTAATATAAGACTGCTCTCATGAGGATACTCAACAAAACGGACATTTTGGCATAACCGTGTGTAACCGGTGGCTCGCGACACCAGTTATGCACTTGTCTGCGTTGTGTGTGTAGCTTTGTCGAGACAGACACGGGACAACAGGCGGCAGTTTTGCTGGATCTTTTATCTGATTCTCAAGTCGTCATTCTGATGTACAAACAAAACAAAATCAGCCTCTAGTGAGAATCACCCTCGGTTACTCTCTCCAGTGCATTAACAATGCCAAGAGGACTAAATCACATTAAATAAAATACATGTAACAAAACATACCTGATGTACAAACAAAACAAAATCAGCCTCTAGTGAGAATCACCCTCGGTTACTCTATAAAACAAATGTGAAGTACACTTATCACGTGCTCTCATATCACATTTAGGCCCAGATGCAAAACTATAACTTAAACAAGATGAAATTACCAAAATAACCACAGAGATAGATAAAATAATAGTATATACATAAATTAGAGTGAAAATACAGATATAAAAGCAACAATTAAAATATAGATTAATTAAGATTAATCAGAGCCCAAAATAACTCACCTCTCCAGTGCATTAACAATGCCAAGAGGAAGAGGAGGGGACAGAACAGGAAATTATATTGACTTATGACGTCACATCAATTAAAGGGGAAAGGCACTCACTTCACTTAGGCAGTCATCAGGTTTATGTAAATGAACAATTTTGTGAGAATTCTAATTAACAATACATATTTAACAGTACACTTTCTATACCTGTTACACGTGCGTTATTCGTTCAAGAGCGAAAGAGAAGTCTATTCTGGCGCGCATCGGTCTGTGCGTCATGTTTGTCAGCAAGACATTCACAGACACTCACAGTTCTTTTGTCTTTTAGCGCTTGCATGGTTTAAAAGCAGTTGCATGAAGAAGAACGTGATTATGTAGCCAAAGACGTTAAATATTTTTAACTCGTTAAACTGAAAAACAGTAGGCCTATCCGGCGTTACTGCTGACAGCACAGACCGATGTGTTAATGTGCATACGTGACTGACGTTGTGACGTTTATTTTGTGTGCATTTGACAAAAGAGCAATTTTATGTGGAGGCACTGGAAATGAAGCATGGGAATTAAATCATGCGCAAGTGCAACCCCGGCAATTCAACGCCGAAAACTTATGATTTTAATTTTTATCATTCATTTGTGTACATTAGGCTATTTGTTGTTATTAGAGACCGTGGCACCCGGTTGGGAAACCCTGGTCTAGGCTATAGGCTAACTGTCATTTAATGAAAATACATTTTTATTTGGTTTAGGCTACTACATAAATGTGCTCTTGTATAGGTCTCATCTCGTGCGTTTTCTTTCCCACGCACATCTGCATAGAAAACATTCCTGAGGTAAATAAAATAAAAAAGGACAGCTCCTCAGCTGCTTCTTAACACTTTTAATTTGTTTACATTTTCATAATAGACTATGGAAATGTATCACCCTAACCATTCATAAATACTTTATTTTGTATAATAATAACAACAACACTATTTATGAAAACTTAAATGCATACGTAAAGTCAGAGCCATTTAAAATCGAATCCAACGGCTCTATGGCTAGTTTAGACTGGTGACGCGGTGCGCAATGGCAGTTGGGTGATTTTGTATCTCTACTTCCTGATGTATTGATGTTCCCCCTTATTCCCTACACCGTTTGCAGTGCCCTTCGAACTGAACATTCGCTTACAGTCCTTACAACCTTACAGTCGTATGGGACACACCTTCATACCCCGCGCACCTGCACGCGCAGTCATCAGCGCGTTCCATAAGGCTGGAGGTAGACAGTCACCGAGTAGGCACAGCAGCAGCCTTTTAGGGAGTAAAGTAACTCCTGAACTAAAACAAGAAGTTTATCCTGAGTTCACGCCATGTCATAACCGGAAACAACGAATGGAAACCCGTGACATTATACCCGGAGCTGTTCACGTCCTCAGACTAGGATGTATGTGTTTCTCTGGCAACACTATCAACGCCGAAATTAATCAGCAGCAGTCAAGTGGTACAACTAGAAATCTGTAAGTTGTTTACGTTCATTATTATTATTATATTATGTGCTTTGAGACATTTTACCCCGTCTCTCGTCTCGTAACGCTTTGCAGAACCTGCTGTGTTTGTTCATGTGTTTTGAAGGAGGCGTGGCTTTGGAAACTCTGTAGTGGGGGTTGGATCTTATGCTTTTAAAGCTAGCTTTTGCTACTCTGTCCAAAATTGCCTACCATTTACCCAGTGACCATTCCATGTTCATAATCTTTAAAATATATAGTATTAGAGAAGGGAGTGATGGAAAGAGTATCAGACAAAGGAAATATATGGAGAAAGCAATGTTATAATTCCCATCTCAATGCAATGCAACACACATTTTGTTATGTTACACAATTATTTTTAAATATCTTTCAATAGAGAACGACAAAACAAATTTTGTGTAGCATTTACACATGGTTGGATAAATGCTGAAATGTACAATATGGATATCTTAACAGCATTTAAAATGTAAAAGTATTTACTTAAGGTAAACAATTATACATCATCTTTATATTCCGAATACATTTTGTGTAGTAGTTACATTTTACTATTACATAGATTTTTCTGAGCCCCCAAGCCAAAATACTTATCTCAACAATATAAATGGCAATGGGCAGATGAATTTACAGTGACAATCATTAGTTACAATATATTAAGCGTATAGTTTTTTTTATATATATTTTTTTAAAGAATGTTATGATTGTCAAATTAGCTAAATGGGTTTAATAAATGTGATAGTATTTAACATTTAATTAATCACATTGATTAAATACAATATTCATTCCATAAATTCATTCATAAACATTTGTTAATCTCTAGTTGTTAGTCTCTAGTTGTTTGCATGTCAAATTATTACATTTTAGCATGCTGTATGTTAATAATAATGTATCAGTCTCAGTTTATATACGAAAAGATGAAAATATGTGCAATAACCACCATCTACGATTACTAACGAGATTGTATTGTTGTTCTGCCAACTACTTAATAGTTGGCTTTAGACAATAATGCTATAAAGATACTAAAATAATCACCTGGCCTGATCTTAAGCATAATTTCCGATTTGATCTGTCAATCAGTCATGCTATGTGCTTCAGTAGACTTAAATATAGTGCAGCCAGTCTGTTCGAAGGAATGTTTCTTTTTCACTGTGTCGCTATCAGCTGCAGAACGCACCGTATTGATTTCATGTCGTGTGACCATAGGAAGAACAGTTGGAAGTGATAGGCTGTGGCTCAGCATCCCGGTGACACAAGCTGCACTTGGCAGCCGTCAGTCATTCAGAACAAAGAACTGATTCTTACACTACACACAAACACTGATAAGTAAATGGCAGATGAGTACTTTCGGACTGAAAGCCATATTCTACATTAAATGTTTTAGAAAATGTTTTTTAAAAAAAACAACAGTATTTTTGTGTTGTCTGCCTGTAAAAATCTCAATTTGCATGACAAGAAATATAATGTAAAATACCAATGATGCCACTGAAGAACAATTTTTGGATCCCCAAAGAACCTTTCAGTGAACATTTCTTTAAAAAAATAATTGTGTTTTCCTACTGTGAAGGTCATTTAAAAAAAATCTAAAAACCTTGTTTTTACAATGGTTCCATGGATGTTAAAGGTTCTTCATGGAACCATTGATAAATTCTGAAAGAATTTTTTTTTTTAAGAGTATAAATTAAGTACTGTTTACAATCATGCCAAAAACAATAAACATACGTATGTCAATGAGGCAAGAAACTTTTCAACTTATTATTTTTTTATTTCCATAATCCATATGTAGCAAACACAGTCTGAATATACTTATTTGTTTGATCTGGCTGATTAGGACCATAGACTGTAAAAATAATGTGGACGTAGTGTCCGTGATGTTACCCGTAGGTTTCTGGTGAGCCTTTTTAAAACCCAAAGTGGGCGGAGCTGGTCGTCACCATCTTGGCAGCGCGTCACTGCCCGCAATTTTATGGTGTTGTGATAAACCTAAAATGGGCAAAGAGTCAGGATTAGCTGAGGTGACGTGGCAGCTAACAGACAGCAGACATAAGGCTAGTAGTGAAAGCAGCGGCAATCCAGACCATCAGTCACTCAAATTACCACGCCCTTAAAGGGTTAGTTTGCCCATTTAAGACATGAAGTTGTATGCAAACCTTACCAGCACTATAGTGCATACACACTGACCCACTCTATGGTCACCTCCCAGGTCAGAGTTCTGGCCGCTGGAAGTTTTTCAAGAAAGTAGTCCTGGTTAGTTTCCGGGGCCACAAAACTGTGCGTTTTTACGTGAAAAACTTATTTGCATTTCAAGGCTTGATTAATTTACATCACAAAAAACACGCCCGACAAAATTCATACCTCAGTTTTAATCGGCACTATTTTCTTTCCATTTCCATCAATCCGCGCTGCTGTCGATGTCAACAGTGCGCACGTTCCGATCAGCTGTAGCTTTGAGACAGCTTTGATCGGCTACTCTGCGGATGCTAAAATATCCAGAATCAAGGATTTTCGTGTGTGCAGTGCTCACTTCAGCGAAGACGATTACATCCCCAACCAAGGAGGAAAAAGAAAAAAAACACATTTTAAAGAGTTTTGCTGTACCAGTAGCACGGCTAAGCTCTATAACTATATGATCCCATGTCTAAACTGTACGGTAAACAAGCTGATGTTTAGACTCCAGTGGAAATCACGTGAAAAAAAGTCTAATATAAAAACAGTATAGGGATATTGTGTGTGTGTTCAATCAAATAGTTTTCTCAGCAAATTGTACCTATATGATATAGGTACAATTTGCTGAGAAAACTATTTGATTGAACACGCACACAATTGAGTTCATAAAGGTATCCCTTTGGCGTTGTGCTAAAATTACTTTCATCATCATCTGTTCCGTCTGACATTGTGCTAAAATTGGTTTCATCATCAGAAGTTTCGTAGTCAGACATGTTGTCAGCGAGTCGCGCTATCAACAGCTGATCGGAACGTGCGCACATCGACAGCAACGCGGATTGATAGAAATGGAAAGAAAATAGTGCAGATTAAAACTGAGGTATGAATTTTGTCAGGCGTGTTTTTTGTGATGTAAATTAATCAAGCTTTGAAACGCAAATACTTTTTTCACGTAAAAACGCACAGTTTTGTGGCCCCGGAAACTAACCAGGACTACTTTCTTGAAAAACTTCCAGCGGCCAGAACTCTGACCAGGGAGGTGACCATAGAGTGGGTCCGTGTGTATGCACTATAGTGCTGGTAAGCATTGCATACAACTTCATGTCTTAAATGGGCGAACTAACCCTTTAATTATGCAGAACTTTAAGGCTCAGTATAATTTAAACAGAATTTTTAATTAAAAAAGTTAACCCCCCTCACAGTTGTCATGAAGGGCAAACATATTTTTTTCTGCTGTAAAGTTCGGCATTTTAACATGGATGGTCTATGGGATTGACTCTCTTTGGAGCCTGTCTCTAACGTCCAGTCGATGAATTGCAGTTTAAGTCACTTCCGTGTTGAATTAATGAGACTAGAGAGAGACCGGAAGGTTGCCGCCTGATTAGGACAGATACAAGTCATTATTATTATTATTTAGATTTTAAATGCAATGCTCATAATCCACCATCCCCAATTAAAGGGGTGGTAAAAATGCCCTTTTCACAAGATGTAAAATAAATCTCTGATGTCCCCAGTGTGTGTGTGTGCAGTTTTAGCACACAAAAATACCCCACAGATATTTTTATATAGCATGTTAAAGTTGTCACTTTTTGAGGGTTTGCAAAAAACGCAATGTTTTGTGCCTGGCCCTTCAAATGCAAATGAGCTGCACAGAGGGCGGGGTTTCAAGAGCTCATGTGTGTTAGCAGCTGCGGTTACCTCACGCAGACACACTAAAATGACAGAAACTCTTCTGCCTTTAATCATAAAACAGAGTCAGACAAAGATGGAGAGACTCAAGAAGAAGTGACAACATGTAGAATGCAACAGGACCTCTCTGAATGGTTAGTTGATGAATTTATGTTGCTGATGTGGAGTTAACTATCTTCAATTAGGATATTCTGTCATGGTAATTATAAATCGCTCGCATAGGAACTGTTGTGAGATGCACACAGAGTGACTTTCTATTGCATGTGAAAAGATTTGTTTGAAAGTTTTAGCTGACTCACAAATGTACTCACAACAACTTTTCCTCTTCTCAACATGGACTGCGTGTTCCCGGGGGCGGGGTTTATGTTCATTTTAGGCTTGCTGACGTCAATGTTGAGGAATGTTGTGTAGTCCCTACCAGCCGTTTGTTGTAGTCATTTTCTTTAAAAATTCCTTTGCTTTGAACTTTGAGCGTTGTAACTTTGCAGATGTTGTTTATGCTCAAACAGCAACATTACACACTAACTAAAGTTAGAAAAGTGAAATCATACTCAACCACCCCTTTAATATATTTAATTCTGTCTCCCTTTTTAGTAATCAGAAGAGCATTCCTAATGCCAGTTTGACATATTTCAGGAATGGCATAAATGACTTGGTGAATCTGGCTGCCACTCGAACCCTTTTACCATTCCCTGTGGTCCCCGTTTTACAATCCATGCCACATTCTCCCCATTCCATTTCAAGAAGCTTCATTTATCCTCAATGTGATCTGATTCAAAAGCTTTTCCGCTGGCCACCATTAGACACAGAGGAATCCTGCTTTGTTTTGGTCAGTTCGCTGAAACGACGCAGTAATCTCAGTATCCATTCACCCATCATCCGTGTCCGCCCCCATAGCTCCTCATACAAAATGCAGCTGAATAATTGTCTGTCATAGTCATGGAGAAATGACCTTAAGTTGTTTTTGTACTTAGTGTCAGCGCTTTGTGGAAATGATGGAGATTAAACATGGCAGAGCGGGCCTGTTTGTTTCACCATCAAAACATTTGTTTAAAAGAATGCAAATGATTCCCTGTCTGATGAAGCTTTTCTTGAGAGCGGTTTTGTACGGCTATGTTTACAGACGAGCTCCTTAAGTTGTCCCCTCTAGCTGGCACGGGCAATAATGGAACTGTTCTCAATTTTGTCATCAGAGAATTAAATGGCTTCTTTTTGAAGTGTGTATTTCTGAGAATGAGGAATGGGCTTGTAACTATGTTTTTGGTGCAGAGATTTGCATAAAAGCCCCTCAGTCTGGTAAGTTTTGAGCGGATTGTGGCAAGAGTGGAGTTAGGATATGAGACAAAATGAAAGCCCCGGGGGAGAAGGTGAGCCTCCGTGTGTCTGGGTATGAAAGGAGTAAATCCGACTTGGTTGGTAAACATAGGCTCTTGGGACTGCTTTACTTTCGCATGTGCGCTACTGAGGAAAAGATGTGGCCCTCTGTGATTCTAATAGAGTAAGCCTATTCAAACCAGCACAACAAAATGCCAATAAATCATACGCAATGCTGACACATTCGTGTTTTAAAGGAAAAGAGAAATGATGAGACACTCTACTTAGTGTAAGTGAGACCTGCATAGCAAGTCATCAACATGTTCTCATAAACTGTGTCTTTTAAATGAATCAAAAATTCTCCATATGTTGCCATAGCAATAGACTCCACACATTAAGAAAAATATAGGAGAAAGCAGAGCTAGTTATCACACTTTCACTCTTCTGAATGCTTCTCAGGGTTTGTTTTTGAAAATCTATTTCAAATAATCAGAAGAGCATTCACTGACTACAAAATTTGTTTTGAACTTGTCCACCATTCATGCCCAAAAGATGCAGCACATTAAAGACAATAGCAGGGCACACTATATGGGGTAAGTTGTTACCTGCCATTAAACATATTTAACCTATTTTTTTGGTTTTTCAGATATATTGTATTTTTACATAATAAAACCACACAATTGAATAATTGTTTAACAGAACACAAATTAACTCTTTAAACAACACAAATTGCAAAAAGAAATATACGAAAATATTAAACTGATGTTTTGGCCAACGCATACTACAATAATATACTACAGTATTAAATATGACAACTTGCCTCAATACAAATGTGAACACCTGCATTTAGTGTTTTTAATTAATGTTATGTGTATAATCTTAGTTTGGAGGTCAGGGTTCACAATAATTATTCAAATGAACACACTTTAAAATCAAAACAAGCATTTTCCAATTTTGACTCACAATATTATAGATAGCCTTTTTCTATCTGTGACAACTACTGTAGCCCTGGTCTGCCTTATATGTCTGATGACTGATTAACATGAAGTATGTTATGTATTATTAAGCTATGTATTATTATTCTAGAATAGCATAGGAGTTACTATTCTATTTTATTCTGGAGCTGTATTAACCTCATTCTGTGCATTTGTTCTAATTAAGGGATTCGCCTAACAATAACAAAAACATGAATTTCCATTTTCTGTTCCTCTTGTTTTTGCTTCATTCTCTGTCTGCAGATAAGAATTACCCTGCTAATAAGCAGGATAATTAGCTTGTCATTTTCTTCACAGATTAATACATTTTTGATGCTCTTTTGAAGTGATGTTATCAAATGCAACTATGTAAAACAGGTTTCTCGCACGAGCAATCAGTTATGCAGTGCTGACCACTAAATGCCATGATTGACCAATCAGACGGAGAGCGTTTAATAAGATTTAAGAATGATTTTATTCAGGTATTATTATTATTATTAGTGTATTTGAGAATACACATTTCTGTTCATTTCTGTACATTTCTGTTCATTGCATTTCAATGAGAATTTCCAGTCAAATCTACTGTGACTAAGCGTGTTTATAAGAAAATAATGATGCAACTTGCCATGGATATTTGAAATAAACAATACCAACCATATTTAGTTGCAAATTAAGACTTGTACATTATATATTGCAATGTTAGTATTATGCAGAATAGGAAGACATATGGATATACAGTATGGATACAAAATAAGGATATGAATGCGCTAATAGGAGGGCTGCGTATGCACATGCAGACTTCAGTCCACCGACTTCAGTTACATTTTTGTGTAATGCCACCGGCTTACATAACAACCTCCGTGCCTTTAGTTTCTCGCAATCTACAGATGTATAACTCTCTCAAATTGTATTATAAAAAAACTTAAATATAGGTTTGTACTTTAACTTTGCCCTCTCGCGGTTAAAAAAACAAGACTTCATGCATAACATTGTTTTGTTTGTGCTTCGACTGCGTGACTGTGCGAGTGAATATGGCTACTGCTCATAAAACATTAACTAATAGGCTTAAGATATATACTCAGTTTAGAGGGAAAGGATCTCAAGCTGACTAGCTGAAAATGTTACTGTACAGTAGCTATACCCATTAACCCTTGTATAGTATTTTTTATCAAAATAAAAATTATACGATTCATTATTTTTTCAAACTCAGACTCATTGGCCTTGGCTAATTTTTTGAGAAGAATATATATATCAGAACACATTTTCAATGACCACACACTGTACACCACCAAAATTCACTTGTTGAGCAATACAAATTCATTTCAAATCCCCCAGTTCTCACCATCTCCGAAAAGCCAAGCCAGTGTTGATACTTGTTTTATTATGAGCTCTGTCACGTTTTCTCTTTGCCAGCAGACTCTCCTCTGTTCAACATTTTTTAAAAACGGGCAATTCCCCGTATAGGTTCGAGATTTAGCAGCCCCATGTCAACCTTTCTCACTCGTTGCGACAAATAACCTATGCCACTCCCACGCAATACACACATCAAAGTAGCCGGAGCAACTTTTCTCTATTTACGGGTAGGACAAAACATGTGCGGGTGAGTGGCATATGTACAAAGCCATCCTCCCAGGTTTAAAATATAAACACTTATAACAGGCTTACCATAGTGAATCAGGGTAAGACAAAAACACATTTTGGAAAGATTGGTGATGCAGTGACTCATTATTTAAATGTTGTTAATTTTGAAAATGAATACTCTTGAAAATGAATAATTCGGAATAATCATACCTTTTTTTAAAGGTGCCATTAAAAAGACATTATGCATGGAAGACTGAAAATACACACCCCTTTTGCACTTTCACATCACACTTCTTTTCATTACCTCTCTGTCAGTTTTGTTTTGCACATTGGTTGCAGCATTCAAATGGAAAAAAACCAAGAACAAAGATGAAGAAGAATGTCTGTAAATGCTGTACATATGTTAGGCTGGGCCGCAGCATGTGGCACTGACAGCTTGAACAGATAAACATGTGACTTTGTAGAAACGCTTCTTAGTCAAGCTTCGATGCAGAAATTTTGGATGTTTCATGCCCTGCAGTTGGAATGCCAAAACACAGCTAGACCTGCATGAGCAGAAAAGTGGAATAAGCCACCTTTACTGTATGCTTGATTTGAGTTGTAAATCTGCTTTTATAAAATGGAATAATTTGATTGGCTGAACCACATTCAAAGTCATGGTAAAACGGCCATTATATGCACACCATTAGTTGAATTCTATAATGCAAGTACAGTTAATGCAAAAACACAAAGTTTACTATTTTCTCAATCTTATGAAGTTCCAAACCTTGCTGTTATTATTTATATAGAACACAGCCATTTTCTAGATAATATTCAAACAGCTCTTTTCCAAACAATAATTTACAAAGTCTACCGAGCTCAAGAAATGGACAAAAATACATCATAGAACTCTGTGCAATATAAACAGACCAAACTAAATGTTATTTAATTTAATTTAATTTAATTTAACATTATACTGAAAATAGGTCCTTCCACTGCAACTCTTCCCTATTTCGCATATTCGATTATCAACACACAAGAACCAATGCCATTTTATGTCAACGTCAACACTCCTTAATTCGTATGACTTGGCTAATATGGAAAAGTAGTGGAAAACTTACAGTAGTTTAGTTCTTCATTTTGTTTTCCACGCTCCTAAACAAAGTTTCCAAAAGGGGGTTTTCACAGCGATGCCATAGAATAACCTATTTTTGGTTCCCTAAACAACCTTCCAGTTAAAAGAGCAGTCTGTAAGAATGACTAGTGGTCGAAATAGGTACTGCAATCCAAATTCAAAATATCTGAGATCGTTGTTTCCCCGCCTCTTCCTTCTCAGACTCAATGCTCATGCGGGTTGCCAGTTTAAGGACACACAACCGGTTTGAGCGCAATTTTCAAAGAAAGCAGAGGAGACTTACATTGCTCTCGTTCATAGAGATTTTTAGATGGATATCAAGGCTTTTTAGGTTGTGTGGAATCTGCAATCTCTGACCCAGTTTGTTTGCTGGCTGCAATGTGCTGGGTTTCCTGCTAACTGGCATCCTGGGATGTCGAAATACTATTGGGTGAACTGGCAGTGGGCGACATCACACAGAAAACAAAAACCGTCAGACAACACGGAACGTGTAAAATAATAAGTACAATAACTGGCTGTAGAAGTGTTTTTCAGAGAAATGAGTATATGTGAACTTAGCATGTTTTCTTAATCTGCAAACATATTATGGTATTTTTATGTTTTAGTAAAGTGAAATACAGCACGTTTTAGGAGTTCTTAAAATAACCTTTTTTTTCTTGTGAAAAACCTTTTTCCACTATAAATAACCTTTTGTGCAATGGAAAGGTTCCATGCTAAATGTTCATCAATGTCATAAAGAACATAAGAGTGCATGGAGGAAAATAATAACAATATACATCGGTCAACAGACTGAGAGTAATGACAGAATTTTCTTTTTTGAGAGATTTCTCTCTTCAATGCACAAAATGCTACATGGCTGTATAACCTATCCCAATTATCTATATTACATAGAGGAAAAAAAAATATTCTGTTCATTACTTCTAATAATATTAATAATAAAGTTAATTATTTATTGAACATTATATAATATTGCTGTTGCCGCTGTTTTATAAAACCCTTTTGTCATGCCTAACAAATCACTTGTGTGGTTTATTGCTTTATTTTAACATATTTTCTGTATAAAAGCCATGTCTGATGGATTACCACTGTAGACACAGATGATTATAATTAATGAGTTATGGAAAAAACAAGATAATCAAGTTTATTTTATTTCTCTATAATCAGTTGATTAACAGTGTGGATTGTGGATATCACTACATCATCAAGTAGCATTAACTTTTATGATAGGCATTTAAAAACAAGATTTTTGATGTTATTTTACATGGGAAGAAAAGCATACCTGTAATTTGTCTTCATCAGTCTGTATGGACATCGCCAGTTCTAGCCTGAGGAGGATCAAATCAACTCTACAATTTTCAGAAATGACAGATCCAATTTAATGTACGTCCCTGCAGCATTCCCCAACTGTTGCCGTGTTGACCTCTCACCCATCCTACAGTGCTCTTTTTGCTGTACGGCTGCAGTTGTGTAAGATTGTGCTACATCCTCTGTAAACCCTCTCTTATGTTTGGCAGTAACATAACTCTAAAAAATAAGAAGTGACAACAGCAAAGCAACCAAATCACATGCAAACTGACCGCCATATTAATGATATAAAATTAGATGTTCTCAAACGCATTTTCAAATCCAAGCACATTCTACTGTGGTTCATAGTATGCGTCCTAATAATCATTTGACACATTTTCTCAACTTTCGTTTCTACCTTTTTTTTAAAAACACTCCCCCTTTTTGAGATACGATTGCTATCCCTTTATATTGGTCACAGTCACCTCGCTGACCTCAGTTCATTATGGATTCATTGTAGAACACCTACACAGCATTGTTCATTATTAGTGAAAGTGCACTTACTCTGTCAGTTCTGTTGGTCTTAACAGACCATGACTCTCTGGACTCTCTGGATTATTACACCAAACATCACACAATACAACCCTAACTGGCGTCTGTATATGATTGGCTGTTTTATAGGTTTCTCTACTGTAAACGGACTACTGCATTAGTTACTTCTAAGAGGGTTTTTTGTTGTTTACCCCAATCCATGTAATCGCTAACAGAAAGCAAGACAGCAAAAAAGAAAGTTTTACTTTTGGGACTGTGAAATAGCAGGTGAAATAGTGGCCCAGATTTGATGGTGTGACTATTTCTCACTTCTCCTCCCTAATCTCACGAGACAACATTCTGGAGTAAATACTTGTCAAATGACATGTAATAGAAAGAATGGTTTTGCTTGGGGAAAAACCTAGACATATTTTTGTTTTTATCAAATCCTTAGATTATCATTTGATGTGGTGCGATGAAAGCAGCAAGAAACATATCACAGATTTCTGCTGAGAAAAATCTTATAAACAAAACACAACTTTTTTTTAAAGACCAAAATAGAATCGTTGCCCATCAAACATTTCCAGAAAAAGTCCAACGACAAGATGCATGGTAAGACATGGTATAAAGGTGTTATTTGGCTCTGATTCACTTGTTAGGAAAGACGTTTATGCTGTTGCTTGCATAGCAGATCGCCAAATCCTGAATATATGGAAAATAGCAGATGAGCAGAGGGCTGTCTCTGAGCACATGTCAGATGAGACATGAAGCAGATCCAGAAAGTACGGAGAAAACAGAGTGTGATGGCACTGAAGCAAAAATGCAGCAAGGAAATCTGTCAAGGAATCAAAGTGCTGACATGTTGAAGGGAAGGATTCAAATGCAGCAAAAAACACACAGTGTTTCTCACTAAACAAGGGGGTGGAAAAGCCAAGCGTAATCTAATTCACCGAGGTATTTTTGAACTTCTGCCCACGCAAATGTTAAGCACTGTACGTAGGTATTGCTGGTCCGACCCGCAGCTCTCAAAAAGGTCAGCGTCATCCTTCAGTTTTGACCTTTTTGGACTGTTTAAGCATGGAACCCTTGTGAACGATGTACTGTATAGCGAACAGTTGATTTGCATACTAGGAGAAGTTTGCATTCCCTATCTGCTGATGATCAGTGGTTTGTAGTGGACTAAAGGGTCCCCTATCCCCTAAGTGTTTATTTTGTATTTTGTATATCAATTCATCATTAAAGTTCTACTTTGACATGGAACAGTATTATATCTATATATATAGACCAAAACCTATTTTTGTACCAGGCTGTAAACATATTTTTTTTCTGCTGTAAGTTGGACATTTTAACATGGTGGGTCTATGGGATTGACTCTTTTTTGGAGCCTGTCTCTAGCGGCCAGTCGATGTATTCCAGTTTAAGCCACTTCCGTGTTGAATTCAAGCGAGAGACCGGAAGGTTGCCGCTTGGTTTAAACATTACTGGATCTCACATTTAATTTTTTTAGGAATTCCATTATTTTCTTATAATTTTATTGAGACACTGCCTTCCTCACTTTATTAAAGGGGTGGTTGAGTATGATTTCACTTTTCTAACTTTAGTTAGTGTGTAATGTTGCTGTTGGAGCATAAACAACATCTGGAAAGTTACAACGCTCAAAGTTCAAAGCAAAGGAAGATATTTGCTTTTAAAGAAAAGGTCAAGGACTACAACAAACGGCTGGTAGGGACTACACGACATTCCTCCCGGGTTAGTGACATCAGCAAGCCTAAAATGTACATAAACCCCGCCCCCGGGAACACGCAGTCCATGTTGAGAAGAGGAAAAGTTGGTGTGAGTACATTTGTGAGTCAGCTAAAACTTTAACATCCATCTTTTCACATGCAATAGAAAGTCACTCTGTGTGCATCTCACAACAGTTCCTATACGAGCGATTTATATATTACCATGACAGAATATCCTAATTGAAGATAGTTAACTCCACATCAGCAACATAAATTCATCAACTAACCATTCAGAGATGTCCTGTTGCATTCTACATGTTGTCACTTCTTCTTGAGTCTCTCCATCTTTGTCTGACTCTGTTTTAACATTAAAGGCAGAACAGTTTCTGTCATTTTAGTGTGTCTGCGTGAGGTAACCGCAGCTGCTAACACACATGAGCTCTTGAAACCCCGCCCTCTGTGCAGCTCATTTGCATTTGAAGGGCCAGGCACAAAACGGTGTGTTTTTGCAAACCCTCAAAAAGTGACAACTTTAACATGCTTTATAAAAAATATCTGTGGGGTATTTTTAGCTAAAACTTCACACACACACAATCTGGGGACATCAGAGATTTATTTGACATATTTTGAAAATGGCATTTTACCACCCCTTTAAAAAAATGACCATGTACTGTAGTTGCTCAAAGCATATTAAGAAACCTATAAGATAAATTATTTCCCTTTTTAAAGCATCTTTTCTGTGTGAGAAAATGCTATCTAGACGCACCCTAGCGGCAGTAAATGTAATTTCACATTTTCAAAAATGTAATTTGCAGCCAGGATCGTCTAGCAACTCTTCGTTGGCTTGCGAGCTGGAAAGATCAAACTCTAGTTAGGCCAATCACATCGTGTATAGAGTCGGTGGGTCTTGATGTGGGCCTGGCTTGTCAGGCTAGGAAAATGTCTCTCATGTCTGTTTTATTGGCCATGTACTGGGAAGAACTTGCAGTTCACTAGTAACCTCATTCAATGTGTATCTGTACCTTGTGCTATGAGTATACAACGGAGGTGAGAAAGGTCAAAACAATCCCTTTTCAAGAAGTTGACTTAGCCCAAGTAATCAGGTTTTAGAATATACGTTTCATCTCAATTCTGTTGAGGATCTCTTAGTTTTCAAGTGCCTTCAAGTACCAAGTTATTTTTGGTCCAAATTTACCAGCTAGTCTTCTAGATGCAATCTAAAATTAATTTACTACCCCTGTGCTTTACATTGTGTCCTTCAGACATGTGCATATTTCAGCAGTCGAAGGTGACTGTTATGATTCTTGCTACCTTGATAAATTTTGTTCATATGGTGTGACATATCTAAAGCACTCACGCAGAGCCTGGCGTGACTTTTATGATCATTTGCTACCCCTGAAGTGATTAATGGCGAGTCATATAAACCTGGCATTGTTTTTTAATTGTACATTCATTAAAGGTCTGTTTTAAAGGATTAGTTCAACAAAAAAATTTATCTGCCATCATTTACTCTCCCTCATATCATTCCAAACCTGTATGACTTTCATTATTCCATGGAATACAAATGCTGAACTTTTGAATAATATCTTGGCCACTATATTTAGCATATTATGAAAGTAATCAAAAATCTTGATTATCCATGCAAGCTGGTCTTGGTGTATTTATGAGAGAAGAAGCAATGTCAGATTTGTGATCAAATCATTCTTTTGAATCATATTCTTTTGATCCATTTTACAAAACCTTTCTAAATTATTTTTTTGCTATTGATATGGTTCTGGAGTTCAACTTACTGACTTTAAAGCAGAACTCGGCAACTCTAGTCATTTCTTCGCTGATTTTCACTTTTGTTGTCGCATGTTTTCCCCACAAGCTCCCCCTACAGCTGTGGGGTGTATATTTCACAACACTGTCGTAAATAACTCACTTGCGGCAGCCTCCTCTCCCTTTCAACCGCTGCTCATGTGCATTTGTTATGATCGGAGCAAGCCAACTTTATTGTGTGGAGCTATGTCTACCGAGGTGGGTAATACATCATACACATTATCATAGAACATTGACATGTACATTTTGTATTCTGTTATCAACCATAAAGCAGTTCGTGTTTCTCGCGTTCTCGCTCTTACCATCTTGCCGGGACGGTAGTCCCTAAGTTGCAAGGTTGGTTTTCCGCCTGGGGACACCGGGGAAAGTCAGCAATATCACCAGAACAGGTTGTTTAACCATCCAAATGATGTCTAGACAGTTTTATTAAGTTAAAAAAGTTGCCACGTTTTCCTTTAACAGTAACAACAGTTCAAACTCACTGAAAGGCAATCATCAGTGAATCAATTATTTATATTTTAAATATCTTGCTGATCATCACACAAAACTATTCTATGCCTTCAGAAAAAACTGAAATGCTCTATGTTGAGTGTTGACATGTATTAGAGGGTTAGTTCACCCAAAAATGAAAATGATCCTATAATTTACTCACCCATAGGTGCAGATGACTTTCTTCTTTCAGCCAAACACAATCGGAGTTATATTAAAAAATAGCCTGGCTCTTTCAAGCTTTGTAATGGGAGTGAATGGTACATTCTTTTTTTTTTGTAGCCCAAAAATCCATCCATCCATCATTAAAGTAATCCATGCGGCTCCAGGGGGTTAATAAAGGTCTTCTGAAGTGAAGCGATGCGTTTTTGTAAGAAAAAATTCCATAATTCTAACTGGCTTCCTGTAACGCCTGTATGGGATTCTACTTCCAGTGGAAGAGTGATCTCTGACCATACGCATGACACATTGACGAACACGGAAGCGCAGAGGATAGAGCAAAACAAAACACTGGTCACGATTCACGAATTAGAAGTCTAAAACAATAATTTTTAAAGAGAAATGTTGGAGGAGCTTGATTTTGTTACCCAGCCCTATTTGTTTCCGCAAGAGGCGTCTACTCTCACCTAAGCGTACACTACACCTACGTCATCATACGCCAGAACTCGTCTCTTGTGTGAACGCACAGACAGCCTTTACTGGAAGCTAGTGATTACAGTTTATGAAGTTATAAATCTGGATGTTTTTCTTACAAAAACGCATCGCTTCGCTTCAGAAGGTCCCCCTGGAGCCATATGGATTAATTTTATGATGGATGGATGGATGCACTTTTTTGATCTTAAAAAATGGTACCATACACTCCCATTATAAATCTGATTGTGTTTGGCTGAAAGAAGAAAGTCATATACACCTAGGATGGCTTGAGGGTGAGTAAATAATGGGAACATTAAATAATTTTGGTAAACTAACTGTTTAAGCTTGACGGCAGTCACCATTAATGCTTGGATTGAAAAGATCGAACATCGAACTAAATAAATATAGGTGAGTAAGTTATAACAAAATATTAATTTCTGGGCAAACTATTCCTTAGATGGATGGTTCACCAAAAATAATATATTTTGAAACATATTTTTTCCATAAAAAATTTCAGTCAAATCTATTTTTATTTTATTTTTTGTCAACATTTTTCAAAACATCTTCTGTAAATTTCCACTTCAATTTCAATTTATTTTATGGATAGCCCCTTGAGATGCAACATCTAATTTTCAAGAGGGTCCAAATACACATAAACAATACAACAGAAAATAAAAAAAACAAAAAACAACAGCAATTTAGTTACTATAGGCAGCCTACACCGTTACCCCAAACCAAAGACACTTCATAGCTCAGAAATGTTATGCGATATACGATAAGTAAATCACATTTACCTCATTACACAATTGGAACCCATGATATAAGAACTTGCATTTTTGGTTGAACTATCTCTTTAACAAAAATAAATAAATATTAACTATATTAATGGTCTCAAAACAAAAGGTATTTAAGATGCAGTATACATCACTGAAATTCATTTACTGCATGCTGTTCCCTTTTCAAGCTCATAATACATGCAATTTTCCTGATCCCAGGTCATTCTTCCCCATGTGTCCCTTGTTGGACACCTTCATATTATTCAGATCTTGCTGCAGATACCTCATAGACAATTTGAAAGTCAATGATATTTTAGGGAGGAAATAATTACAATTAAAACTCAACGGAAAGGAGGAGAAGATAATGATGGCTGAAATAAAAGCTATCTTTCCCAATTACTTAAGGCTTCCTTATCAAGGATAATATGACCAGCAAGCTCTCTAGAATGCTGATGAGATTGTGGCACTTTTCTTGGCTCCCCTTGCCTCGTCCTTTTAGTGTTTGACAAACATGTAAACAAAGCTTGTACAGTGGCTGTCAAGAGTCCTGCAAATGCAAGCTTGATTGTTGGTTTAATCAACACAAACTCGAAATCTAAAAAAGGCTGCATTGTTATTTGTGTTTTGTATTTCAGTAGCACTACATTGGAGTGTTCATTTCATGATTGATTGACTCCCATGTAACATGTAAATGAACTGCAACATTTACTTAAATTTGGAAAATTCTTCTCATGGTGTGACATATTTGTTTAAAAAACACCATTCCTTGAAAGTATCATGCAAATGTATCTTAAAGGGATAGCTCACACACACACACCAAAAAAAAAAAAATTCTGTCTGTCTATTCTGTATAAATACTGACTTAATGATTACAATAACCATGGTGAAATCTACAAGGCACTATGCTAAAACCAACAATAATAATAAAAAAAGCTAACCTTATGGTACTTTAAGGTAGGCCTTATTTCATATAGGCTACTGTGTTTTGGTGTATTTACCTACAGTAGCTTACAGTCTCCACTTTCAACCGGTAACATTAATTTGCTGGTTTAGTTTCAGTGAATGTTAGGTAAATATCCACTTTATCCAGAGCTCTGTTCTATGTGTTCTAATGTGTACTATTTTAATTTAGAAACTTATTTAGCGAAAAACTTATTGGTTACTACTGTAGCCTTGGTTCCCTGAAAAGGGGACTGATAATTGATGCTGTGGGAACACTCTGCGTTATTGCTTCCTGAAACACGTGTGAAATCAGTCCAATGGTGTGAAGGGGCTTCAGAGGCAGAATCAAGAAACTGTAAAACATGCCCAAATCGAGCATCGCTAGCTTCTGATAAGATGAAGTAAGTTGCTTACAGGCATGCAGGAAGTACAGAAGGGAATCGTAGCGTCTTGTTTCTTTTTCAGGTAACCAAGGTTACAGTCGTAACCTAGACGTTCCCTTTTCAACTCCTGCTACATCGAGAGTTGACGCTGTGGGAACATTTATACCCATGCCGCCAGAGCACAGAGTAAAGAGTCGAGAGCACCTGGGACCCTGGTGTAGAGTCCAAGTCTAGGTTGTAAAACAAATGTGGTCGGAGAAGACCAGCCCGCCACATCACAAATATCTTGAAGTGAAACTCCTAATAGAATAGCCTTAGATGCAGCCATACTCCTAGTAGAGTGGGCTCGGACTGACATAGGCAACGGTTGTCCAGCCGACTCATATGAAAGAGAGATAGCCTCAACTATCTACTTGCTCATCCTATGCTTTGCTGCTGGGGACCCCTTGCTGGGTGACCCAAAACATATGAACAGCTGTTCAGATTTACACCACAAGGCAGCTCTGTGGACGTAAGCATCTAATGCCTGAATTGGGCACAACAGATTATTTATTTCCTGGTCTGGATCCCGAAAAGGAGGAGGACAGAAGGCCTGCAGCACAATAGATCTAGCCACATTGGTTGGGACCTTAGGAATGTAACCCGGTCCAGGGTGAAGAAATATCTTCATTATACCAGGTGCAAATCTCAGATTATTTTAAGAGATGTGATAGCAAGGAGAAACAAAGCTTTAAGAGTCAAAAACTTGACTGGAACCTCCTCAATAGGCTCAAAGGGAGCCAGGGACAGGCCTTGTAAAACAATGCCTGATCCCAGGCCGACACCGTAGTACGAACTGCAGGCCTCAGCCTCAAGGTACTACAGAGGAAACAGGTTACCAATGGGTCTCTCCGCAATAACATTCCAGCCAATGGAATGTGGTAAGCAGCTATGGCCACCACATAAACCTTTCAGGTGGATGGGGATAACCCTGCAGCAAATCGTTCTTGCAAGAACTCCAGCACTGTACCAACACGGCAGTAAACTGAGTCCAACTGACGACCACTGCACCATGAAGTGAACACTCTCCACTTCGGGGCATACAGTTTCCTTGTGGATGGAGCTCTGGGGTGAAGTATGTCTCGAGTCGCATTTTAATAGACTTCAGACTTGTCTCGGACTTGACCTGAAATTGCTTTAGCCTTCACTCGGACTAGACCAAAGGACTCGTGAATATTTTAAAAAGTAGTTGTGTTTTATTTGAATGGTTTTATATCAGCGTCACATATATTTACCTACGTGTCGCGGTAGTTCGGACTTCGGACCCTTGTCATATAATTTGATTATGTATGTCCGTATATTGCGCATAAACTCCGAAAATGTCATAATGTCATAAGTCCCATGAAACATGATGGGAGAAACCGCGCCATATGTTATTTCATTTGGGTTTATTAGCATGTCAAATTGTCTAGATCCAAAGAATGTGGGAAAACAATTACTGTAAAGCCTTTAAACCTATTGCACTGTTTTACTTTTATTGTTTGAAGTATATGCAGCTTTTCTCTCTCTTAATGTATGTCTATGAGAGAGAGGAGATAGAAGGATGTTAATTTATTTATTACTTAAAGTGCATATCTTAACATATCACAATCAGCATGCGTACAATTTTCTATTGACATAAACATTCTGAGGTTTGATATTTTCAGATAATGACTGTCGTGAATAACAACGCCGTTGTATAAAAAAATACTGTATAACAAACCGCGACTGGTGCCATCTTACGTCCACTTAGGGATTGTATTGAAAATAACTAGCCTAAACTTGTCTTGTTGCCATGGATTATAAAGTAACAAGCTGGATTTACATTATCCATTAAATCTTAGGACCTTTAGTACAAACAAAACAAATAATAGAAAGATCATATATTTTGTCTATATAATGCAAATATTTGGATTTTTGAGTTGGAGAACGTTTTTTTTTTTCTGTAAGGCATAAAATGACTTGAGACTCGACTCGTGACAAAAGACTCCAGACTTGACTCAGACTCCAGTGATAAAGACTTCAAACTTGATTCTGACTCCAGATGAAAGTCTTGTGAACATTTCTTAAGTATGTATCAACAACTTCGATTGAGAGACCAGAATCTAGGAGCTGGGCCCCCTCAGAGGCCCACAGTTTCCACAACTCTGGATGGAGGTGAAGAATTGCACAACCTGCCTGGGACAGAAGCTTCTCCTAAAGAGAGCCGTCGAGGAGAGACACATGATCCGAGAATCATACTCATCCCGGCCACAGCGGGGGCTACTTGGAGAAGACGGAACTTGTCCCGGCAAACTCTCTCCAGAAGACCCAGATGCAGAGCAATCGGGAGAAAAGCGTACAGATGTAACCTCGGCCATGTCTGCACCATAGCTTATCGTCCCAGCGGAGCTAGATGCGTGAGCGAAAACTATAGTGGACAGTGTGTCATCTTGAGACTCAAACAGATTCACTTCTGCCTGGCTGAACACCCTCAATTTCTGCTTTACCACCTCGGGGTGGAGCCTCCATTCCCAGGGCCTCAGCCTCTGCCTCTACAGGATGTCTACTCCCTGGTTTTGGCAACCAGCGATGTACGCTGCCCTGAGTGAGAGCAGCTTTCCCTGTGACCAAAAGAGGATCTGGTGCGCCAGTTTGCAAAGTGGACACGAACGCAAATGCAAACCCCCCTGGTGATTGGACTGATTTTACACGTGTTTCATAACGCAATCACACATAGCATTCCCACATCGCCAATTCTCGACGCAGCGCGAGTTCCCTTGAAAGGGAACCACGTTCGGTGCTTGTGAGTGAACTGTAAATGAATCGCAAACCAATTTTACCTTACAAAAAACAGATTTATTCATTCAGAACTGTCTCAGAGTAACAATCAATCATGAAATGACATCGCTGGTCCTCCACAGAACTCCGCTCTGACTTATTCAATGAATGGAGTGAAGCATTCTAAGTCCGAGTAATTAAAACAAGTGACTCGAGTTTGTGAGATTAAACATCAAAAGATCCAACTGGTGAATCATTCTGTTCTCATAAGATAAATGTATTTGACTGCATGATGTGTTTTTTCAGTACTCAGTCTTTTTATTTCTTCACATTCAATTGGCAACAATAACTGCTGAATTGGTATGCAAAGTGCAAAACTGAGTGAACTCGACCAAAGCGCCAATGCTAATGCACATTTGCGAGATTTTCTAGACGCGTCTGGGCCTCGGCCATCGTGCCAACGTTGTTTTATGGACTGTTTTTAGAAGTAGAAGTCACACAGTACGGGTTTGGAACAACATAAGGGTACGCAAGTGATCACAGAATTTTAATTTTGGGGGTTGATTTTTACATTAAACATGCTACGGTGGCTGTAATCATAAACATAACCAAAAATAAACCTCTACACTGTAAACACAGACCATCCTTAGGGCACGACAGTGTAAAAAATGATCTCTACCCAGAAATAGGAGGAGGGTAGACTACATGTATAAGAATTCTATAAAAATGTTGGTGAGTACACAATTACGCCCCTCTGGCAAACAGGTCTTTTTTGGGCTCGCTGCTGATTATCACATTTATCTAGATGTCTGTGAGCACTGGGGGAAGCTAGTACTGAAGTTTACTACCTGGCAACAACCTCTCATGGGACATCCCACACCTGCTGGGCCCCAGATGTGCTCCCTCGTGTTTTTTTAGGGTTCTGGCCTGCAGAGAAATCCCGCAGGGTTTTCCCATTACTGCTGAGAGAGAGAGCAGCGAAGAATATCTACCAATATACACCCTGAGTAGTGTGCAGTGTAATGTCCAGTGTGAGGTTATCTTAGTTGTTTTATTTATTAGTTGAGAGTTATTCACATCAGTGTTTACTATAGAACTGATTCATTATCATGCCAGGGGTAATATATGGACTTTGCTTTCCACACTGGTAAACATCAGTGACTGCCAAAAGGCTGTTGTAGTACTGATTTAAGTAATCATTGAGGAAATAGTCTCTAAAATGCAGTGATATACACACAACAATTTACTGTATGTTTAAAGGGCAGACCAGGGCTAGTTGTCACACATTTTTATTTCTGCAAATATTTCAAAAGCTAGGGCTGGTTTATTTTTGATCGTCCATTTCTTCATAGACAAACTGTATAGGGTCTTGAGTACAAGCATGCTATTGAACATTTACACTAGGCCTGTTGTGATTAATTAATTGTCTGATCGTGGTTATCCTTATTATAAATAAATAATAACAGCATTAAAGTAAAAAAAAAAAAAAAAATAACATAATAGGCTTAGTGACATAAACAAAACAATTAAATTATTAATCGCAATTATTTGTATGACAATTAATCATCAGCGCAAAATTCATGATCATGACAGGCCTAAATTCCACCGTTATTGGACAGGACAATTTACAGCGCAATGATCACATAATAACCCAATAGCGGACATGTTGTCTCTCTATATGGGGTAAGTTGTCACAATGGATTCGATCCTGCATTAGACAGCATATTAAATGCATTGCAGGAACATTTAATAATGAAATTCACATCAGAAAATATATGACATATTTATGTATGTATAAGTGTGTGTAAGGGGTTTGGAGGTGTGGAATCATTCTTCATCTCTAAGCTTGAATAAAAATGAGATATCCTATGTGTTAAACATGTCTAAAATGAATATGCTGTGATAAGCTTATGGAACCATTGCTATGCATCGTTGAATACAGATGGCATTGGCCATACAATATTATATATCATTTGATTATCATTAAGAAAACAAACCATCATTGAGGAAGCTCTGAATATCATTTTTCAATTTATAATGGCGCACCAGTCTGCAATGTGTTTTTGTGTGCATTTAGCAAGTATGTCTTTTAGTGGTAAAAGTGGCAAGAGGTTAGCGTCTGGACAGCATTGTGTTTAGGGGCCACTGAAAATGTTAATGTTACATATTCAAGGCCTCATTAAACTATGTCCTCTGTCCCTTTATGTATCAGTGACTAACACTCTACATGAACAGCCAAATATATCTGCCATTTATTGTTGTCTTTTTAATTTAAAAGGGAGCTTTCCATTTTTGCGGATCTTAAAACATTAGAGTCCCTCCGAGGCATCTGACTCACATCTTGCTCTCTTCTGTTTTCAGTGCATATAATCTTCTATACTTGAATAACACAGACAGGTTCACATAGACTGAGCCCAAGGTGAAATTATTTCTTAAGAGAATTTGGTGAAAATAGAGCAGTGTACTGATAACGATCAGAGGAATCGAATCGCTTGTCTGTGTAGCTTCCGTCTTGCATCTTCCGCTTGATGGGGACGGGCTCAAGTACTCTGACATGTGTTGGTGACTGGCCCAATGTTTGCTCTATGGAGTTTCACAAGATGCTCAGAGAAACATCCAGGGCCTGTCATTTGCCGTGAATGTTGCCTACAGCGACCCAGAGGCTCTGCTTGTGTAAGACAGACATTCTGCCCAGAGGCCATTTTGCTTTCCTGGTATCCCCTCTCATTTTATCTCATTGCACGATCTGAAGTCTAATGCGTAATAAGTTGTTCTCTCAAGTTTTCCTAGTGTGAAGCTTTGTGCTTGTAAGGGGTGGTTTGTTTGATTCAAATTGTATTCTGTGAAGACAAAACAAAGTTCAGTTTCACCTTTTTGGTAACCTGCTGAAAACTGCACACATTTGAAAGAACTAAATGTACAGTAAACATCCACTGGAAGAGATCAGTATGACATTTTGTGTGTCATTTACTATTTCAATGAACTTGATGATTTTTCTTGCAAAACTTAGTATGTGGTTGCTGGGAGTCTTAGTGGTTGTTTAACTGCTTAAATCAAAGAACCCACTCCAAATTCAGCAACAGTTTTGGTCAAGTATGTGGGATTTTTTTCAGACATTTTTAATTATTTATAAAAGTAATATCACCCTTCTCAGAAAAAGCAGCATGATTTGATTTATAAATATGTTTACATGCACTTTTAAATGCACCATTTGTGTGGCATTGAGTTGAAGAGTGACATCACAGCTCCAGAATTCTATTTGTTATTTCTAAGAAGAAGAAATATATATAGTGTTCATTTTAACAGCACAACTCGAGTACAGACGAATTGCGGTTTTGTGAGATTTAGACGAAATGGAGTAGTGAGTGACGTCAGAGATCCCTAATAATAGTAGTTATATCTGTAGGAGGAAAATAGTTAAAGTGTTGCTTTTAAAGGCACAACCCGAACACAAACTTTTATCACGCTTGAATGGACAAAAACACACATTATTTCAAAATGTTGTTTTTTGGCAAGTATCCTGGTAGGCACAGTCTTAAATGAGTTAAAAAGGCCCAAATGAACATACCAAGTTAATAAAGAGTTAAGAGACAATCTGACGTGTCAGATGTAGGCTACATAATGTGCATCAGGTCTTAAAGCGGAAGCAGCCTAATATACCTGCTGCTGTTTGTGTTATTAATTTTAATCAAAGAAAAAAAGAAAATCACTCACTGCTCTTGACTGAATAACTTTTGTAGCTTTAATTAGGATTAGTTTAATTTATACAGTGAAGACAATGCAGTGTTATTTTACATTTTATGTAAGGAATAATTGACGACAGGCCGTTGAATTATTATAAAAATAATGCACACCCGAGGTGGTAATGCGGTCACGACGCGAAGCGGAGTGGCCGTTACACCTCGGGTGTGCATTATTTTTATAATAATTCAACGGCCTGGAGTCAATTATTCCGCTTATACTACAGTTACCACACCTCGAAATATTGTTCAGATGATCTATTTCAAGACGTTTGTAAAGTTTTTGTCATTAAAACGCTCTTGTATGTAGGACTAATTCCTTGCGCATCTAAACTGCATGCTCCGTTGCTAATTCCAAAACGTCATTTTAGAGTTAGTAACGGAGGTCTGAGGCTGAGCCGCTGATAGCAGAGTAATGCTGGACACACTTAACCACTAAACATTCTCTGACTGTGAATGCAGCAGATTTTAAACACCGCTGTGAACACCGACTGAACGCGCTGAACACGCGTGTATGATCAGTCATAAGTATCAAATTACATTCATAACCGGCCTTACAGTAAGTGTGTCCCCGGCTTTATGCAGTCATTAATGCGTTTATGAGAGAGAGAGAGAAGCATGAGCGTCAATATTATTATTTATTTATTCAATTCGTTTTGTTTTAATTAATTCGTTCATTCTTTTTTTCTATTAGTGACAGTAGACTATTATAGGTGTATAGGCCTATCAATAATTATTTATTTGTTATATTATCTTCAATAATTACGAAAACCTGTGCAACAGGACTATACATTTATTTAAATATTCAGTTTAATTTTCTATTGATTATGTATAGGACTATATACTTTATTTATTAAAATTAAACTGCATGTTTCCATTGATTGTGAAGTTAGACATCGAAAACTGCAGATAAAGCGCATGGGGCTGCGTGGCTTTTCTTGTTATGAATTGTATCGTATTGTCCGTTATTACAGTTGACTATGGGCAGTGATATGGAACTGTAATGCGGTTACAGACCTGCTGGAACTACTTTAGCCGTGCAGTTCCCTGAAAATAATTGCACACCTCAGAACGTTCGTCAACCAATCAGATTCAAGCATTCAACGGCCCTGTAGTATAATACTTTATTTAATTTCTGTTGTATTCGTTACCTGAATACCACAGTTAGACCTACCTAAAAATCTTAACAACCTTATTTATTATAATACAAAGCTACATGGGTAAAAATAAATAAAACATCATCTACATTTTTGTAGGGCAAGTACAAATCTGGACTTGAGGCCCGAATATATAATGGGTTTATGTGAAGATTGCTCAAATTAAAAGTTGATTAATTTTTTTCTTGTATTAAATGTTAAAAATTATGGCTTTCAATTACACTTTTATAATGAATGACTATAATTCATTACGATTAGTTACAGAAAATTTTTTGATTTTTGTTTTGTTTTTGACAGCACTAATTGCAATATGTTGTATATGGTTTTAAGAGTGCATATTTTATCTCCCTCTTAGGTTTGTTCAGTATGGGCATGTATTAATTTTATTTGAGCAGGTCTTAATCTAAAAAAAAACAAAAAAAACATTTGATTTCAAAATCTCCACAGAAACCCTGTTTTGGTTAAAACAATGTACTACAAACTCAGGAACTAGGACATCAGTCCTCTGTCAGGAAGACTCTTTATGCATACATACGGTCTGAAAATGGACTAAACAGTTTATAAATAGAATAATTCCAGCAGTGTTGATATTCAAGGGCACAGCGTTCAAGGGGAAAAAAAGTTGACAAAAAGTCTTGGGTGACTACTATGAATCTTGCAAACCGCTTGCATGTGGTAATGTCTGTGGTTATGTACTGTATGTGCATATGTCTTATGTTGGAAACAACAAATATGATGCATAGTAACTTCAAACGCCTATTTCGTCTGTGAAGCACGATTGAAGGAGTTGAAGAGTTTGGAGCTGCTGTGCTGGCTGGTTTGCAATTACTGAGTGACCAATGAATTCCAAGTCATGTGTATGTTAGATACAGTTCAAAAGAGTTCCTTATAGAAGTTGAAGAGTTTCTGCTAATTAACACACAAAGATTCACACAGCTTTGAATATGAGGATATTTAAGGAATGTTAATGCTGCTCTTTTCCACATAATTTGCATAGTGGGGGTGCCAACAAACAGTGTAAAAAAGAGGCTGATTAGAATGACTTGTTGCAAATGTGTCATTTTTATTCAAAGAAAATTATTAGTTATTAAAGGGGTCATATAATGGTACATGCACTTTTACAAGTTGTTTGCACTGAAATGTGTGTTGGCAGTGCCTGTACACAACCATCACAAAATGATAAAAATCCATCCAGTGCTTTTTTTTTAAATCTCCTTATGTTTTTTTTTAAATCTCCTTATATGTTTTACCCTGTCTCAAATTGAGCTGTTCGATTTTGTGACGTCACAAAATCGACGCCCCTCCCAGATTTTTTAACGTCAACCACAGTCTGCGTGTCATTGTTGATATACGCTGGATCACTGTCTATGAGCAGAATGGCGTCTAAGCGATTGTGGTGTTCTGTTCTTGGGTGCAATAAGGAACACAGCAGTCATTTTAATGTTCATAGATCAGAACCGCTGAAGACGCAGTGGCTGAGTTTTGCTTTAGAAGGGAATATTCCCCAGGACAAATGTTTTTTGTTTGGGCAAATAATTTTTCACCAGACGGCTTTACAAATGAGGGTCAATATAAAGCTGGTTTTGCTAAGAAGCTGCTCCTGAAAAAAGGATCTGTACCAACTATTCGTGTTCCTGCTGAACCTCCAGAAGAAGTGAGTGTAACGTTTTATTAACCTTTATATTAATCCTTATATTAATCTTTGCAAATCGCTAGTATGTTTCACGATGAATGTGGCTAACTTAATGTTTACACTCAGGGTAACGTTACATTATGGCATGTTTTTACGACGTTCTCAATAGAATTAAGAATTCCACGTTTATACTGAACAATGTGTTATAGTTATTATGTTATCCTCAGAGACTCCCGCTGCCATTCTTCAAAATATAGCCTCAACTGTTGTCAAGGCAACACTCCACGTGTGTTGTGTAAAAAACACACCACAGAACAGAGGGGCGGGGTGAGCAAAGCTCATTATCATTTAAAGACATATGCACTAAAACGGCGTGCTGAAAACAGAGCTGTTTTTGACCAGGTAAAATTTCTTACAAATTTTCTTACAATACTAATGAGAATTTTTAATTAAAGTATATTACAAACTTTTAATTTAGACCCTAAATAATCATATTAGCTTGTACAAAAATGGCATTATATGACCCCTTTAACAATTTTCTTTCATATGTCTTCAGAAGGAATATAGCACACAAGCTTTTTTTTTTTTTTTTTTTTTTTTTTTTTTTTTAATGACATGAGGTGTCTTTTACTTACTCTTTTAAACTTTAGATGCCTTGACATTCCACTTAGTGAATATAGTGAATAAATACCTAAAACTCACAATGTTAGTAACAGTTTTAAAAAGTGTGACATTAGCTCAGTTGTTTATTTGTTTGTTTTAAAAAATAATAATGCACAGATATTCAAATGTACAGACTTTGTGTACTATTACATTAGTTTAATAAAAAATAAAATAAAATCACTTAATATTTTTTCCAAGAGGAACAATGAAATTGAAGAGAGAATGGTCTTTATTCATTTTCTGTTTGTTTTTAAAATAGTGAAGGAATCGTGCTGTTAATCATGTTTTCAATTAAGTAAATTTAGTTTAATTTTGTGTAAATGACTTTTTCATAGCTCTTTTGTCAGTGAAATAGTTTTTTTTAACAAATCACATATTCAGATATTACCACTTAACTGGCTACAGTGTAGGTCTAAAGTAGCTTGACTGTATTTGAACTGTTTTAAATTATTGTAGCTTAGAAACTGCTAGTTCCACAGTAGCTTCTGCAACACTCATTTGCTCTGTTATTCCAAAGGGAGGAACAGCCGAATCAATGTTCAGTCTTTCTGTATCTTGTTAAGAGTTTGAAGACCAAGCCTGTAACCGGTGAAGCATAGTCTTGAATGTGAATCACCAAGCTAATGACTCTTAAAGAAATCCATTGTATATACCCCACCTTGTCACACTCACTGCTTTTGCAACCTTTGATGGCTTTTACGTGTTATCTTGAAGAGTTCTTGAGATTTTAAAAGCAAAATGTGGTTTTATATCACCAAAAAAGTTAAAGGATGCCATGCAGATGCAATGGGGGATGCTTGTACTAGTGTTCCAGTTGTCACTATTATTTCCAGCCTGCCACATGCAGCCTTTGTGGTGGTTAAAATTGCCCCATGACCAGTTTTAAAATCACCGATCCCTGACACATTCCAATTCGGAATGAAGAGTCAATCCTGATAACAGTCCCCCAGTGACATCTAACTAGTGCAGAAGTGAAGTAGTGCCACGAATGAGAAGCAATGAGCTGCTGTGGGCAGAGCTTTTGCAAATGTCTTTGATGCATAATAATCTTTTCAATACCACAAGCTTCTGTGGAAGAGCATTTTGTAGTCTGAATCTGAATACAGAACAGGCAGTTTGGCCTTTTTAATTGTAGTGATATATCTGAATTTAGAAGCACTGGTGCACGCCTTATTCATTTGGTGCCTTGGTACCCTAGAGCCACTTGAGTGTTTCATTAAATAAATCAGCGGAGCGGGATTCCTGTAGCCTCAGTTAATAAAGGAAAAGTGTAACATTGTCAGCTTTAGGATTTCAATGAATATATTTTACATATTGAACAAGCCATACAAAGCCACATGTTTATGGCAAGTGCTGCAAAAAAGTTGACATTTTAACACAAAATATGGGCTTTCTGACAATTTCTACCATGAAAGCCTTTTTTTCGGTTCTTTCATAAATGTGCTCAAAAGGGGGTCATAATTGTCAGAGTACAGCCCCTTTGGATCATCTTATGATTTCAAGCTTTGTTCAGTGGAAATTTGTTATGGCACTTGACCACCACCGAGGTTTCCAGCACATTCCTTTATCCCACCATTTCCCTTCTGGGATTTGGCCTAGAGTGTAAGCAAACACATTTTTATTGGTTTACCCTGTTAACAAATGCTCAGGACTTCTTTATGGTGCATTATTTGCAGGTTCAAAAACATGGATGAATCTTCACTCTGATGGTAAATAAATACTACATGAATTGTATATGTATTCTCCCTGCATATGTATGTGACATTTATCCTATGAAAGATTATATAAAAAAAAAAAAAAAAACTTTGGACAGTGAGGAATATCAGATGGTATCATGACAGCTTAAGTCAAGTGGGCTGTGAAAGACTGCCATCTTCAAGAATCTTCTCCCACTGGTAATCTCCCCATCTCGTCAGACTGCTGCTAAAGCCTCTTCATCCTTTTGTCATTCAACATTACTTAAAACAGAATGAAATGTCCTTTTATTTTTTCCTTGACTGGCACAAAGGCGTGGTCTTTTTTCTGTTTCCTGCTATCATACATTTTGGAAATGGCTGCATTGGGGAAGTAATACTGACATAGTCCTTAGGAGCCTTCTTTACAAACACTATAACGACATACTCCCTAGATAGATCATCTAGTTTTGTCCCACTTATTTAGTCTGGCGTAAAACAATTGGTCAGTGGGGCAGGAAACCGAGATTGATGTGGATACATTAAACGATTGTAAAGATCCAGAATTTCATTTTAGATTTTAGTATGTCAACAGTCTACTCGTTCACTTGCTCACATCAGTTTTGAGACCATGTACCTCTCCAGGGCCCTTGCACGTGAATATATTTGTATTATCCTGCATTATGATTGATTCTTAAAAGAGAAGGGTGACACATTTCCTCAAATGAAATTGCGAAAATAATGACAGGCTTCCCTAACACTCCCCCGTCTACCATTGTTTGGTCAAACAGTTATAAAGTAGTATTAAAGTGTATCATGAAAAATGTTTACAAACAATGGATGTTTAAACAAGCCTCTAGGAGTTTTATAATGTACCCCTCCCCTCTCTCATGTCTGATAGTATTTATATTCATATGAAGATTGGTATTCAATATTCATGCAAAGCTCTTGGTGAATTTTTGAAAGGGCTTCATACATGTGACCCCTTTCTGGAGGTCTGAATTCTCACAGCATGCATCTAAATAATTGGAATTCTGTTAAAAAAATGATACTTGGTTAATTTCCCAGAAGTCATTGTATGCTTATATCTAGTGTATTGAATCAGATCGAATTATGTGAGGCTTAAATAAAACATACATATTCTAATTCATTCCTGGTCCAAAGTATGCTATCAGCAGGCACTTAATGTGTAGTCTATATTTTTTTCTTCTTCAGTTTATATTGTTATTTCTTCGATCATTAAAGTTGCAAATGTTTACAATGTAATACTGAATATATACAATTTCATTTGAAACAGCAAGACCTAAAAGATAATAACAAAAAAAAGTGTGGTTTCACTTTCATCTTTCTTTATACATCATCATTCCATCTAAAAGTAATGCATTTCTACCAATAAAAAAAACAAAAACCGAAAAGTACTTTCTTCAAACGACTCAATGTTTACAGAACTATGCTACATGCTGCCATTCTAATGGAGAATTTTACTTGAAACTTTCCCCCCAAAAAAAGGCATAAAAGTGAAAGCTGTTTTGCTTCACAGGCTGCTGCTCTCGTGGGTTTACTGAGACATACGCATGCTGCTTTTTTGTCCGCTGAAATCTTGCGTGGGCCTCCATCATTATAGTTGACATGTGATGTGATGTAAAACAAGCAAATAATTTGCACCACTGTCTCTCTAGTTCGCAGAGAATCTGAGATTAAAGCGCATCCAGCTGGTGGATTCAGGAAAGCAACTTTCTTAATTGTTTGATTCTTAGAGAAGTGGAGCTTCTGGCTCAAGCTGTGTGTGTGTGTGTGTGTGTGTGTGTGTGTGTGTGTGTGTGTGTGTGTGTGTGTGTGTGTGTGTGTGTGTGTGTGTGTGTGTGTGTGTGTGTGTGTGTGTGTGTGTGTGTGTGTGTGTGTGTGTGTGTGTGTGTGTGTGTGTGCGTGTGCGCGTGCGTGTGTGTGTGTGTGTGTGTGTTTTGGTCTGGAGGTAGAGGGTGTGCGGAGGAGGTTGTTCTAAGGTGAAGAAACATAGTTAACAACAGATGGCATGCAAGGTTTGTGCATTTGACTCCATTGATCTCTCGTCTAAAAGTTTGATTGGCTCATTATTTACTGTGCATTTTCTCTTCTTACTGCAGAGATGATCAAATGAGCTTTCTTGAATCTTTTATTGCATTTTTCTCATTAGTGTCACATAGCCACAATCTTAAAAAGGGACAAAACCAATCATAGACAGTCCATAGTTAGTATAAGGAACATTTTCAACAAGATTATAAAAAAACAGATACTGTGTTCTAGATGTGTAATGTCGTCTTCCTTAAACCCCATGAACTAAAATTATTTTTGTGGTGTTTAGTCCATGTCTGTGTTAGCTGTTAGTGCCTACCTAAACATTGACAATTAAGTTTACTTTTAGCAGATCTTGAAAAGTCTTTGGCTTTCATGAAAAATAAATAAATACATACATACATACATACTTATATATATATATATATATATATATATATATATATATATATGTCACACTTTTAGTATTAAAAGGAAATATGTCAATGCCATCTTCAAGGAATTTCATGGGGCTATTAAATAAAATAGAATATATCCCTTTTAACTCAGAGTCAGTACCTTTTTATGCCACTGCCACATGACCAGGTACTGGACTTTTACAAGGGCAATTCACTTGGAGCAACCTATATGGGGTGCTTTGCTCAAGGGCACAATGGTGGCTCATGGCTTTCCTTGCAGGTATCAAGTCAGGATACATTTTAGCCAAGGCTCATTAGAAAAATTTACCTGTGGCAACTTTTTTGCAAAACGCAAAATACTTTGCGCCGTACATGTTTCCTGACAGTTTCAAAATGAAATGTCCAGTGAGTGGCGCTAAAAGCATGTTTACTTTTTTTCCAGAACAGATAAAAGGGAACATGGCAATATTTATTAAGTTGGCGTTGGTACGTAACACCGCCGTTCTGAATTTAATTGTCCGGTGAGTGGCTGTAACAACTGAGACAATCAGACACATAACCATTGTTGTTACATTAAACAAATAAGCTTCAAAGCCCACTCTTAGGAATGAAACATCCCACCAAAAGAGACAAGAGTGCGGGAAAGGTTTCAGTCACCAGGGCGAGGATCAGATGTCTTTATTATAAAATGTGGTCAAGACCTAGGCCATAGCAATGACCTACAGACCTTAAAACAGCCTTTCCTGCATTCATTTATCGACAAACTGATTTATCTAATCATGCTTCCCAGAACATTTTGTGAATGATTGAATGTCTTGTGTAATATATTTTAATACTATAATTTTTTTGATACGGTGTATTTTACAATATAATTAAAGGTCAATGTAACCTCACCTATACCATGTTTGGTCTCTTTAAATTGGTACTTTGAATATCGAAAATACCGTGTATATGATATGTTGATAACTCCACAACATATTAGTATGTAGAGATGCACCGATTACAATTTTCTAGGCCGATTTCCGATTTTTCATTGAGTTTGACCTGCCGAGACCGATTTTAGCAGATTCCGGTTTCATTTTTTCTAACCAATTTACATCACACACAAATATTTATTTTCTATCTTTTCTTTAATAGAACATTTTGCACAGAACATAGAACATTTTTTAAACAGATAATCGCTGTAAAATAGAACTAGGCTAATTTCTCCTGCTGTGGGAAATTAATACACATCTAAAGTGCAGTTATGGAGGAACCATTTCCTTCTTTTCATATCCAATATCCAACTAAACATTTTTGAAACTTATGTATGAAAACAGGTAATAGCAATACAATAATAATAAATAAATAAATATATATTTATATATATATATATAAGATATTTCTATATTTTTATATTTTCTGGCTAGTTTACTTTATTTATTTTTTATAATCATAACTATACTTGCAACCAAAAAGTTTAAATGGGTAAATCTTCTACAAATATTTTTGAATCTTCGTTTTCTTTTCTGACATACTCCAGTTCTTGTTAAAACACACTAGACATGCTTATTCTGTGAAATAATTTTTATTTTATCCATCAAAAGTGTGCTTTCAGTTTAATTGAGCGTGAGCAGCGCAGCAAACATAGACTCGCCTCGAAACCCGCGCTTCACTGCTGCTCATGCGCTGTTTCTGCTGCCGATGTGAATGCACTCGTTGATTAACATGCAGGGCGGAAAAAAATTGCGCTGCTCACGTGCCGCTGACGCTTGCGGTGTGAAACGCCCGTAATTCACGAGGTTTCCTACACGTGCGTTCTGTGTGCACCTGATGTTGCGCGATGTTAATGCGGCGTCCGAGTACATTTGACCGACATAAAATCGACATATGTCAGACTGACTGGCCGGTCACCGGTCATTTTCCCCTTGGAAATTCCACCTTTCTCATTGGTCAAGCAAACCTGGAGAGGTGGGACTTTTCTCAGACTTCATTCAATTTTTCTGGTTTCTGCTGCTTCTTTGGGTTGATGTCTGTGGGGACCCCCACCGGGGTCCATGGGCGTCGGCAGGCCTTGACCACAGCCTGCTGTGCCTTCACTCTCCCAACAGAGTCAGACTGTAATTTCTTCATTCCAACTCAGAAGAAAACTGCAACTTTACCATCACTGAATGGACAACCATCAACTCTTCCGACTTCCTCCATTCTCCTGGTTGCTCTGCATGGTTTTGGCCCAGGGCCGGCAGGCCACAATCTGCAATCCAGCCATGTGCTCATGGAGAGAGAGAAAACCTTCAACCAGAACAGTGACAACCAGACAAACCATTCGAGTTCATCACCATTTTTTTCTTCAACACTGAATAAATCGTTTGAAACTCATGGAACCATCAAAATCCTTCCATCAAAAAGGAACTTCACTAAATGCTTTCACTGCAAAGGCCATGCAACTATACATTTAATGAGGTGATCTGGAAATAATATGCTGATGGTTCTTTTCATAGTTAGATATTTTCCATAGTTTAATTTCCTGCTTCTGGTTTCATACTGTCACTTACCATTTTTGTGTTTAGATTGGTTCTTTTTGTAATTTAATTAATAAAACTTGTGCACAATACTTGTTTGTTTCTGATTCTCTGCTTGCAACAAAGTTTATTTTACAATTTAGATTTTGACTTAGTAGTACTGTACAGTAAGAAAAACATTTTCCTTCCCCAAAAATGTACATTTCTTAGAATTAATAAACAATTATATAATAGTGTTCACGGGATGAACAAGTTGATTGATTGGAACATTAATTTAACTACATTCAATTATTTTTTTATTAATTGTTAATCATACTAAGTTATGATTCAATTATTCATATTTATTGTGAGCTAATTTGCTACCTGGCGCTAAAAGCATAATGTTCCATAAAAAAAAAAAAAGTACACCTACACCTAGTGTTAACGTTTACCTCAGGAAAGCCATTTAATGACCATAGCATGCTAGTTGGACTTTAAAAAAAAGTCTATAGAGATGAGTATTTGGCTAAATATTATAACTATATCCATCCATCTTCTTCCACTTATCCGGGGCCGGGTCGCGGGGGCAGCAGTCTAAGCAGAGATGCCCAGACTTCCCTCTCCCTAGCCACTTCCTCTAGCTCTTCCGGGGGGACACCGAGGCGTTCCCAGGCCAGCCAGGAGACATAGTCTCTCCAGCATATCCTAGGTCTTCCCCGGGGTCTCCTCCCGGTGGGACGCTCCCGGAACACCTTCCCAGGAAGGCGTCCAGGAGGGATCCGGAACAGATGCCCGAGCCCCCTCAGCTGACCCCTCTCGATGTGGAGGAGCAGCGGCTCCCGAGTGACCGAGCTTCTCACCCTATCTCTGAGGGATCGCCCAGCCACCCTGCGGAGAAAGCTCATTTCGGCCGCCTGTATCCGCGATCTTTTCCTTTCGGTCATGACCATTGTGAAAGTAGGAACGTAGATTGACCGGTATATCTTTGCTCCCGGGAGTTACCCCCATCCGGAGTTATGGATACTGTGGGCTCGGCCCCTGAGGGGGCCCAGCTCATAGATTCAGGTCTCTTGACTGAGGTCGTGGAGACCATACTTCAGTCTAGAGCTCCCTCCATGGGAAGACTGAATATGCATTGAAATGGAAACTGTTCTCTGCCTGGTGTGGAGAACACCTTCTGAATCTTGCTATCTGCCCTATGGTACAGTACTTGATTTCTGCAATGAATGTTTCTTTGCTGGGTTTTCTCTGAGGAGAGATCCGAATTTTGTCTTCTCCGTGGTACATGATGCTGAGGCCTGCACGTACTTGGATTTGCACCTGGTATGGTAATAGTCTTTCTTCACCCAATGCCGGGTTGTATTCCTAGGTCCCTACTAAAGGTGCGGGTCATTTGTGCTGCAGGCCTTCTGTCCTCCACCTTAATACCCCAGATCAGGATAAACTTAATCTGTTATACCCTGTCTGGGCTTTGGATGCTTATGTTCACAGAGCTGCCCTGTGGCGTACATAAGAGAAATTGTTTGTCTGCTTTGGGTTACCTAAGATAGGTTCCCCTGCATCTAAACAGATGATGAGCAAGTGAGTAGTTTAGGCTATCTCACTTGCTTATGAAGCGGCCGGACAGCCTTCACCTTTGGCTGTCCGGGCCCATTCTACCAGGAGTATGGCTGCCTCAAAGGCTTTATTATTGGGGGTTTCCCTCCATGACATCTGTGATGTGGCAGGCTGGTCCTCACCGCATACATTTCTTAGATATTATGACTTGGATCTTGGCTCCACTCCAGGGGCTAGGGTGCTTGCTTTTTAGTGTGTGCATTGACTTCACACAGAACAGGCATTTGTCATATGGAAATGGCGTCGTGGGTATAGGGTTCCCACCGCTTCTCGACGCCACTAGAGTTCCCTTGAAAGGGAACGTCTCAGGTTACATATGTAACACTGTTTCCCTGAGAGGGAACGAGACGCTGCGTCGCCTTGCCATACTCCTTGCATGCCTGTGATCGACTTGCTTCGGCTTTTCAGAAGCTGTCGCGGTCTGTTTTCAGGAGGCACTTTATAGCTTCCTGGTCGATGACGTCACCCGCCTATGACGTCTCGTCTTTCCATTGGACTGATTATGCACGTGCTTCACGACGCAATCACTCAGGGCATTCCCACCGCGTCTCAACGCAGCGTCTCGTTCCCTCTCAGGGAACCAGGGTTACAAACGTAACCTGAGACATTTACAAATCATGCACTATGGTAAAAAGTGTTTTTAGGTAATAAGTTAAGTTAACATAATTGTGCAAGCTAGAACCCGCTTGAAAACAAGTCTTAATTAATCCATAATCTGCCCCTGTAATCATAATTGTGTGTGAACACAATTGAAAGTGCTTGCTGTTTTACTGCCTCTAGTGGTCATTCCTGTTGGAAACTGCCATGATATGTACGCATTGGTACGTATTTTGCGTTTTGCCAAAATGTTGACACAGGTAAGTTTTTCCAATGAGCCTGTGTTGCATGCTATATTTCCAGGTAAAAACCCTGCGCATAACCATACCACTAAGTTGTGCATGCATTGGACTAGGTTTTTTCAGAAAACTAAAACGGTCCACAACCAAAAATAGAAATGGCAAAGTCTACTCTGATCAATCTGCAAAGATAGCCGAACAACAAATAATATTGTATACGATTTCTAAACCCGAAAGTGAATGATAACCAGATCCTGGGCCTTTTTAATAATGCCTGGATAAAATGTCAATAGACATTAGGTAATTTCATCATGAATGCTTTTATTAAATTTGTGTAAAAGCCAATGTGGTTTCAATGCCAAGATTTTATATGAACAAAAGTCCTTGGGGAAACAGGATAATCTCATTTCTATCTTCATGTGTTAAGATCTTGCCTTTAGTCTTGCTGTCATTGACGCTGGTGTTTGTTAACTTTAGCATTTAAAAACATACATTACTTATTAAGAACTTACATTACTTAATCGAAGACTCATTTGTTGGAAATATTTTATGTGTGAATCATACCATTTATTATAATTTATATAAAATATAAAATAAAAACATTGCATATATATAAGATTGCAATGCTTAGCTATGATGTTGCTCAAGGTTGCGCTGTGAAACCTGCTTAACCTTAACCAATATGTCTGAACAAAATGCAGTTAAAGTTGAATGTCTGCCAATTTGTTAATTAATATCACCTCATTAATTAATGTGACTTAAAAGATTATTGCTGGAAACAAAGTTTTCTTTTAAAGCATGTTTTCCTCAAGTATTACAGTGAAGTTTTTTTTATTTTTTATTCATACTTATCTTAAAAGCATAAAAATGCTAATCTGACACAATAAGAAATGTGGTTCAGTTTCATTACAGTAAAAATTATGGAATGTAAAACTGGCTTCATCTGAGCGATCACTTGAATGGAGGAGGATTTGCATATACTCACAACAATGTTCCCATGATTATTGATCAACTTTAATGATAGGTTCCTTAGATTCTTCCAGTGTGTTTACCACAACTACACTTAACCATAATACCAAACATCACAGGGGGACCTATTAAACGCTTAAGTTGTGATAATATGTGTTCAGAGAATAAGCCATTGCGCCTAAATGGCAGTGCCTTGTTTTCATGCCCATGAGGGATGCATTCATCTGCTGCCACAGGTCCACTTATCCTATATCTGTATGTGAATGTAACAAGAGAGGTAAATCTAACACTCTTATAGGGCTCCAGTATAGCCATTTATTATGATTCTAGCAAGCTCTTCAGTGGATGTTAAGCTAAATATGAACTATCAGTTGTAATTCTATAGTACACAAAATACATGTTCTTTATTGGGATCTATAGTTGCACGAAGAACCTTTAAAGGTGCAGTAAGTGATTTCTGAGAAACGCTGTTGAATGTGAATCACACCGAGCCCCACAACACACTTGTTGAGTATCATTGTTTGTCTGGAGCTGGTGTGCTTTTGGCAACTTACCAAAATCTCTTGCTTACACATGCTCTTACTGTATGTTCGTGTTTTGTTCTTCCTTATTTTGCATTCGGCATCTTCACTTTATTTTTCGCAAAGCATTATTTTGCTTTGCTCTAGCTATGATAAAGAGACATTCACTCTTGCATTATGTGTTCGTGCATTTTGGGAGCGGAGCAATGATGGGAGGGATTTGTTTTGTTTGGGTTGATTTCAAATATCAACAGTGTTTCTCAGAAATATCTTACTGCACCTTTAACATCTATGGAAGCTTTACATTGCACAAAAGGTTATTTATAGTTAAAACAAGTAGGGCTGGGAATCGATTAAAACAATTAACTAATTCATTGCACAATTTGCTGTAATTAATCGCAATTAATCACACATAGATTCACCTAACTAAATTAAACAACAGCGAAAATTTATATCATTCAAATGTTCTTCACGCTAAGAAAAAAAGAACGTTTCACTGAATGTTTCTTTGGGGAAAATGTAGCTAATATAATGTGATTTGCCAGCAGTGCATTGATTTTATGTGTTTTGTTGTTCTTTTATACCCTTTGCCTATAGGTTCAAAACAGTAACTCAAAAATCGTATTGGAGGATTTATGTTTATGGGCATTCATGCTGTTATTTATTGATTCATTTCACCATCTTTCATGTTCTATAAATATGAGCCATACCTGAACCTCAGGGACATCTGGTGAACACCAGCCCAGTCTCAGTGAAGGAGACAAGTGATGCTGGATTTATGGCAGCAATGATAAGGCACAATAAGCATCAGTACACCTCATCAAGCACTGCCAGTACAGCTCTGTGCTTGTGCCCTTCCTATTGGCCACCCACTAGAAAGATGATGTTCTGGCAACGAGGAGACAGATCCTCCGTCTCGGCTACCAATAAAATGTAGCTTTTAAGCATCAGTTTGAATCCAGATCAAATTAAAGCCGTTGATTTATTTTCTCTACCATCGTTGCCCCCCCCCTTATGCATATTTTGAGTTCTCAAACCTCAAAATAATAGTCGAACGGAATATGACAACATAACAGCGGCACACCCAAGAAAAAAGTCAACAGGAAGACATGCTCCTGAAAATGGCCCATAACTCTATTAGTATCTAACTGGAACAGGAAATTAAATACATGAGAAATCTGTACCGTTCTGCTGTCTTCTTGAATGCAACTGAGTGCTATTCAATCCAAATATCCTGTCCTAATGCTGCATGCTCTCTAAGAACAGCTCTCGTCCTATTACAATAAACTTTAGATAAAACAGTTTTATTTTGTTTGTTTCATATAACTTTTTCTTTATCATCATTATTCATTTATTTATTTCCAGTAGGCCAAATTAAGTTCATATACCTTTGTTTTTCTGCAGTGCTAGTGGAATGGCAATGAAGGAAGAAAACAAGGATGAACAATGTAAAAAAAAATATAGAGGGATGTGCAACAATGACAACTAGTTCTCTAGGGCACCCACTCGTTTCTTGAGTGCTTTGTTTGCATGGCATGTTTCTATGGCAACACATTTTATGCTATGATGATCCTTGTCCAAGTGCCTTTAGCCTGAAGTTATGTGTGACTGAAAGACTTTCAAAAACACTGTTCTTATGATATATTTTTTTCTTAATTATTGTTTGTGCAATGTATTTTTTTTAACCACTGTCTCAAAAGAAAGTTGAAAAAGTTTACAAGTACAATAATTATTTGGCTTTATTGTTTACTTTATTATTATTTACTTGTATTGTTCTTTTTATTATGTTTGTTTATTCATACATACCTTTCAAAATTATGTTAAAGGAACACACCACCGTTTTTTGAAATAGGGGTTATTCAACATCTTCCCTACATTTAGGTAGGTGGGCAAACAAATTTTTGTCTCAGCGCATGCATTGTCTTAGCCTGGCAGCGCAGCCGCTAGCTTAGCTTAGCATAATGATTGGAATCCTTTGTTGCCGGATAGCATGACGTAAAAACCTAATTACTTCTTGTGGCCTGCATATTCACAACGAGTACAAATAGCAATGCAGAATAAGACTAGGCAATTTCCTATGCAGATATTGACTTGGTTGGGACTATATTGGGGTGAAGCACAGGCGAAGCACTTCTACTTGGGCGCAGAGATATAATGCACCCAATTCATTCCAATTGATTAATCCTAACGTAATGTTTACATGAACGATAAATAAAGTGATCGGGTTGATTTGCATCAACATATATTTTATGTCACAAGCTTCTGATCAGATTTAATCTTTTGAAATGCTGCACAAATATACAGAGTTTCCCCGCTGTTGTTGCATACTAACCATCCTCCTTTTCTTTGCTTTATGAAGAAGACCTAATATGTATCTATTATCCATCAAAAAATCCTTAAAGAAACAAAACTATTTCCAACATTGAATTTCAAAAAATCTAATTAATTGTATTTTGTATGTAAACAAATTTTGACATTGATGGCTACAACACACTCCAAAAAAGTTGGGAAAGAGGCAAAATAAAAGTGAAAAGATCACAGAATATCAAAGTTAAACTGTTTTGAAACAGTCCACAATTAGCAGGTGAACAGGTAATAGGTGAGGGTATCGGGTTCAAAGACCCTGTCTTTGCAAGCAAAGATGGGTCATGGCTCACTCACATTTCTCAATGCATGATTGCAAAGTATTTCACCATCATCAACCATACATACAAAGTTCTGTCATGAAACTATAGATGGCGCTGGCTGATAGGCCCTTAACTCAATTTGTTAGCAATCACATCGTTATCTACATAGCACAGCTGATTGGTTGCCGTTGCATCAGCAACTAATGACCTTGCTGCTCAGCATTTCAGATAATTGCCATTGTTTACTGTTAGCAGTCTTCAGCGCGCTTCAGACACCCTGCCCAGCTCCACCTGTATAGATCTGCTATGGGGTTATTTTATGTGCGTTATATGCGCAGCAGCAGCAGCATGTCTTACATGCTCACAGCAGCATGTATGTGAATGTATTGGCAGTGGCAAGTCTCTGTACTTAATAATCAACAGCAGGAGCTGCAGCGTAGCAGATCTATTCTGCCAAGACATTGCCATATTCATTACCATGGCAGATATTTTGTGTGTCCTAGCTCAAGCACACCTGGGGCCTGTTTCAATAAGGAGGTTCAACCAACTCTGAGTTAAAACTTGAACTCTGAGTTGACTTATCCTGAGATGGGAAACTCTGAGTTTTCGGTTTCAGATCAGCTGAAATTAGTTAGTTCAATCAACTCTAAGTTGACTGACTCAGAGTTAAGCGCGTGCACCACAACTATAAAAAGCCATTATCAATGGAGCGCAGATATTATGAGTCACCATGGCAACAGCGCCAGACACAAAGAGGAATTACTGTTATACAGTGTTGGGTGTAATTAATTACCATGTAATCTAAATATTGTAATTTAATTAAAGGGATTACTCTTAATTATTCTGTAATTTAAAATAAAATATGATGTAATTGCATTAAATCGGCTACTGCATAGACTATAGAACAATTCTGTATAAAACAACAGTGGATTTAACATACATTTTTATTTTGAATGTAACCTTCTCCCTCTACACTTTGGTCAATTCAAGAATAATTCATGCAATTGTATATTGTTCATTTTGAAAGCATTAAAAGTGCAGTTTCTTGTCTCTCCTCATTGTATTGTTCAAGTGGTTGAGGTTGATATGGGACTTAGTAATTAATAATAAGTAGACCAATACTTTCTAAAGATAGTAATTATTACATTAATCTAATTACACTGTTGAAGATGTCATTTGTAGGTAGTAATTAATAACTATTTTAGAGTAACTGTTATAATATCAGGTGAAACTGGAAGAACAGTTATTCAACCTAATTTTAATTTTCATGACTGCAGGCATTAAAAGAATGTGGCAGCAGCTGAAAATAAAAAATATATAAAAACATAATTCAATCAGGTAAGGCTTGAGCATATCATGGGTGTATGCTATCTGACTTTACAAACATTTGACATATTACATTATTAGGGTTTTATAGGGTATTTTTGATATTTCCATTTATTTTACTTTGGGTTGGGTTTTTCGTTGGTCCCACTCCCAATAGATTCTGATATCTATTGGGACTAATATCTATCTAGAGACTAATATCTGTCTTTTGGAGCCTCATGTCCCAACAGAACCCAAGACAGTTGTAAGTTGCCTACTCAATACATCAGAAATGATGACAAATAGTGTTATAAAGTGTACAAATGCTCATCTTCACAGGATGATGCATGAAGAAACAGTTTCTGCGCCACAGAGAGGCCTACAGAGTAATGTTAATATTATGTGTCTACACATCAGACAATACACATTCACATTGTGGCGTAGCCTATAGAATCAAAGTTTATATCTAAGTATAAAAGGACATTCTTATCCCCCAATTGATTTTCAGTAAATGCCACAGTTTAATTCTGTAGAATTTGTTTAGAACTGCATGATGTAACTCTAATGTACTGTATTTTCAGTTGCCAGTTAAGGAGTTAACGTTAAATATACTTCATCTTATTAATTTCTTTTTTAAAACAGCGGAGAAAACAGCAATAAATAAATGTACAGAAAGAATGAATGAAGTGTTTAAACACAGCTTCCTCTTTAAAAAAGGGGAGGAGACCGCAAGAAACTCTGGGTTTACCGAAGAAAACCTGCTCCCGACCAGGTTAGGTTCACAGAGTAAGTTGCCATGGTAACTGACTCTGAGTATAAGTTACCTCTCTTTCAGAAACGGGCTTGACTTACTCTGCTTTCTCGGGTTTGATATACCTCCCATTCTGAAACAGAAAACCCAGAGTTTCCCTCATTTCAGGGTTAACATACTCAGAGTTTTCACTTAACCTCCTTTCTGAAACAGGCCCCTGGTGCATCTAATGAAGCCCTTGATTAGTTGCATCGGGTGTGCTTGTGACAACACCTGTTTTGCAGATGTGTGCTGTTGTGGGGGATTCTATTCAGGGTGTTGAATAATTTTGAGACTGCAGAAGTAATTAAAAGTTGCATTTTCAATTTTGGGGAAACAACTTGAAATATTTGTTTTCTTGATTTCAATTACTTTTGTTTGATTTGTTCATTGTAAACAGCTTAAAGTCTACATTTTGCCAATAAACCTGACAAAGGTTTAAAATTACAACAGTATATAATATTTTTCAAATATAAAAATAAATGTGGCCTTGGTAAGCATATCAGAAGCATTAAAAAAAATCTTACTGACCGCTTATATAATAATGTATTTATTTTCTGTGTAATTCTTTGGGCAGTAATGTAAATTATCGGACAAATATCTGAGCACAGGTGCAGTCAAAGAGTAGCACCTCTAAACCAGATGAGCATTAAGTGCTTTGCCGAAGGGCAAACTAGCAGCGGTCACAGGAAGGGCCTAAAGCGAAATTTAAACCTGAATCTTCCAGGGCACGGTATACAGCTGTTCCCACTGAGCCACCTGCCCCCACAGTACATGAGACCTGAAAACATATAAAAGTCGGTTAACTGTAATGCCACTGACAGATGATTGACAAGGTGAGTTCAGTGTCCAGTCAGGAGGCCATCTTCCTAGATAAAGCTCAGTCCCGGCTCTTGAACACTCCCGTGTGCCCTATGTCCACCCATAAGCCATTGTGTTGCAGGATAGGAAGTCATGAATTTGTAATGTATATTAAGCTCTATAAAGCTCAGTAGAAGAAATGGTGGCTTCACCTACTCTCTCCAGTCATATTTGACCACTGCCAAGCATAGCCAAGAGGAAGAGGTACAAAAAATACAGCTGGTAATTTGTGATGAAAAGCATATGCATATTGTGGCTAAATTGTTGTTTATTAGAATTTAGGTATGTCTCTCTATGTAAGCAATGACCACCTGGCCTCATGTCTCTGAACCCACTTCCCTCTCTGACTGATGCATTTGTCCTTTCCAGCACAACATGGACACCACATCCCATGGACATTTACATTACCCATACTGAACATTTCTCCATCTTTTCACCTTTTATTTCTTTGAGATGTGTGGCGAGCACGACGAGGTCGAGGGCCGTGGGAGGATTAGATGAAAAAAATATATTTATTTTTTTCCTCATTGAAATATTTATGAAAAAAATAATTATATCAAATATGAGTAAAATTTGTTCCTGTGTACAGTAGTTGTTACTGTATAAAAGTTTGGAGTTGGTAAGATTTTTAAATGTTTTTTGAAATAATACAATTATGCTCAACAAGGCTATATTTATTTGATACAGTTCAGTAAAAACAGTAATATTGTGAACTATTATTAAAATTGTAAATCATTTAATTCTATTGTAATATATTGAAAACAAATTAATTTATCTCTGATGTCAAAACTGAATTTTCAGCAGCATTTCTTTAGTCTTCAGTGTCACATGATTCTTCATAAATCATTCTAATATGATTTGATACTTAATAAACATTTCATATGATTCTCAATGTTGAAATCAGGTGTGTTGCTTAATATTTATGTTCAAACCTGCATTTTGAAACAAACATATGTAATAAATGTTCCCTTTCAGTCTGTCATGTTCAAAGTTATATCAATGACTGACTTTATGGTGTCTTACTTGGGAGCCCAATCACCTTCGGGAGGTAAGAAAAATGACCAGTGAAGAATGGCAAGTGAGATTTGCATGTCAAGCCACTCCCCCAGACATGTGGTTATATAAGCTGATCGGCAACTCACTCATTCAACTTTTTCCTCCGGAGACGAGCAGGGTTTCTTGTCATCTTGAAAAAAAACGTAAAGTCACCCACGGGCTTCCCACTTCTCACACACATCTCAGGCTGTGGAGCTTTCTGATGAGCCTGTGGGTTCTTTGCATGGGGGACCCAGTGTCTCATTTGGAGCCCCCCAGAGGATCAGGTGGTGATCGCTGCATCAGAGGGTAAGCTTTAGTCTTCCGAGGATGAAGACTCAGCAGTACTGCCCCCTTCTGGGAGAGTGGCGCAGATTACACATCTATATCTGCTCTGGTGTGGCCTGAGCTGCAGGCAACATCCAGGCTGCAGCGTCGAGCTCCCCGCAGGAAAGCGATGCAGCCCGTCTCATCCGCTGCTAAACCCTCCAAGTGGTTGGCAAAGTAACATCCTTGAGATGGGCAACCCAGTGATGGAGGGAACAACTCTTATCCAGGAAATGGTGAAAGCACAGACAATGCACTTCCTCCCTCTCAACCCTCTCTTCTCTCGCCACAGTGCAGGAGTTTGCATTGTGTTTCTCCAGCCAAACCTTTGATGCTTCCATGAAGTCAGGTAAGAGTCAAACAACACTGCCTCTGCTTGGGGATGCTATGCCTCCCGGGTTGGGGAAGGATGCAATAGAGCTGGTCCCTCCAGCCGAGATGAAGTTAGTGTTTTACAGCCCGTACTTCATTGTACCCAAGGAAGGAGTTGGATTACTGCTGATCTTTGTTCTGCATGTCTTGAACCGGGCACTTCACGAGCTACAGTTTAAGATGCTAACGCAAAATTGCAACCTCGTGTGTTTGCCCCCAAGATTGATTTACAGCAATCGACCTGAAGGATGAGTATTTCCATGTTTTGATTTTGCATCGACACCGTTCCTATCGTTTGCTTTCAGGGGTCAGGTATACCAGTACAAGGTCCTTCCCTTCGGGCTGTCCCCCTATGTCTTCACGAAGGTCGAGAGGCTACCCTTATTCTAGCTCACTCTCGAGATCTGTTATGCGAACACATGGACCTTGTGCTCAGGCAACTCAGCCATCTAGGGCTTCGGATCAACTGGGAAAAGAGCAAAATTTCTCTCTTCTCAGTATGGAGTTGGATTCGGTCAACATGATGGCGCATCTCATGAACGAGTGCGTCTAGTCAGTTCTGAACTGCCTGCATTTATTCAGGAGCAGGACAGCGGTTCAACTGAAACAATTTCAGGATTTGATGCAAATGTGACCACTTCAGCACTGGCTACACGAGTCCCGAGATGGGCCAAATCATCTGATCATCACACCGGTCTGTCGATGCACGTTCAGCCCATGGTCGGACCTTGCCTTTACACGGGCCAAAGTGCACTTAGAACAAGTGTCCAGGCACTTTGTTGTCACAATATGGCCAGCAGCCATATCACCCTCTAGCCCAAGACTGGTTGCCCACTGAAGCTAAGCAGGGTTGAGCCTGGTCAGAACATGGATGGGAGACCTCCTGAGAAAACTAGGTTGCAGCTGGAAGAGGTGTTAGTGAGGCCAGCATGGGGTGCTCAACCTGTGGTCTGTGTGGGTCATATTGCCTCAGTAGAGTGATGGGGACATTATACTGTCAAAGAGCAGCGTCCTTCGAATGAGACGTTAAACCGAGGTCCTTACTCTCTGTGGTCATTAAAAATCCCATGGCACTTCACGTAAAAGAGTAGGGGTGTAACCCCGGTATCCTGGCCACATTCCCTCCAATGGCCCTTGCCAATCATGTCTCCTAATAATCCCCATCCATTAAATTGGCTCTATCACTCTCTCTCCTCTCTCCACCTGTAGCTGGTGTGTTGTGAGCGCACTGGTGCCGTTGTATTGTGGCTGCTGTACAAGTGGAAAGCTACACACTGGTGATGGTTGAGGAGAGACCCCGGCATGATTGTAAAGCGCTTTGGGTGTACAGTAGTACATATAAAAGGCGCTATATAAATGCCTTATTCGTTCGTTTGTTAGTTTATTTCGTTCGTTCGTTTGTTCGTTCATTTCACAACAGATGCTTCCAGAATGGGCTGGGGCGTTGTATGCAAGGGGCACGCAGCCTCGGGCTCCTGGTCAGAATTGCCTCGAGTTGCTAGAAGTACTGCTGACCCTGTGCCGGTTTCGACTTGCTGCAGGACAAACACGTTTTGGTCCGGAAGGACAACACAGCGACTGTGGTGTATCTGGTGGTTTGTTTACGTCGCAACTTGCCCGCCATCTCCTCCTCTGGAGTCAGCACCGGCTCAGGTCGCTCCGTGCCATTTACCTTTAGGCCAACTTGCCGAGAAACTGACCTGGTCTCACGACAGCTCGCGCTCCCGGGAGAATGGAGACTGGAGAGGTGGACCAACTGATCTGATCGGTTACCACAGAAACCGAAAATTCTCGGGCCAGCAGCATGTGTCCAAATTTCAATCTTAACCGTTCTATTTCATCAGAAACTATCTGAAAACAGGGCTTTAAGTGTAAAATACCGAACTTGTCCTTTAATCTTTTTATATCAGGCAGACGGTACAGGTCCTTAAAAACAAGAACCAATCGCTTACAGGACACTTTCTTTCCTGTTGCCATCTGGACTCTAAATTAAAAAAATGCACTAAAGGCAAAGTATGTCACTGTGAAATATCCTCACCTGAATTCTGTATATACCGTAAAACTTCAAATAATAGCCGAGTCCCAAATAGACGCCTGTCTCTTTTACACGCCTGGTGTGGCTACAGGTTTGGATAAATAAAGGCCAGTCTCAAATAGAGGCCGGGTCTGTTTTTTAGTTCCGGGTTGTATTTAATCTTCTAAAACCCGTTCTGTGGTGCAGATTGTGCACGCAAAAGAGCCCGGGCTGCGCATTTGGGCGGGAGCTGTTAGCGCAAGCAAGGCAGGCAGAGAGAGTTAGCGCCGCGTCACGTCTATGACAACTCGAGGTATCGCACACCGGATGAGAAGCGACGCACTGCGTCTATGACAACTCGAGTTATCGCACACCAGACGAGAAGCGCAGCACCGCGTCTATGACAACTCGAGGTATCGCACACCAGACGAGAAGCGGCGCGCCGCGTCTATGACAACTCGAGGTATCGCACACCGGATGAGAAGCGCCGCACCGCGTCTATGACAACTCGAGTTATCGCACACCAGACGAGAAGCGCAGCGCCGCGTCTATGACAACTCGAGGTATCGCACACCAGACGAGAAGCGGCGCGCCGTGTCTATGACAACTCGAGGTATCGCACACCGGACGAGAAGCGCAGCGCCGCGTCTATAACAACTCGAGGTATCGCACACCAGACGAGAAGCGGCGCGCCGTGTCTATGACAACTCGAGGTATCGCACACCGGACGAGAAGCGCCGCATCGCGTCTCTGACAACTCGAGTTATCGCACACCGGACGAGAAGCGCCGCACCGCGTCTATGACAACTCGAGTTATCGCACACCGGACGAGAAGCGCCGCACCGCGTCTATGACAACTCGAGTTATCGCACACCGGACGAGAAGCGCAGCGTCGCGTCTATGACAACTCGAGGTATCGCACACCAGACGCGCACTTTGTCAGTTTATGGCCAGCAATATTGTTATGTTTAAGGACATTATGGAATTAAGATCATGTCTAGTTATGATTGTACGGTACAATTAAATACAATCGTTGCTTAGTCTGCACTGCAGTCTGAATTCACTTTATCTCAGAGCGTCCGTTAACTGAATTGAGAATATCATCTGAAAATCCGATTACATCAGCAATTTTCATTCAACCAGCTGATTTCTGTAAATGACTGTAAAACTAAATGTATATTGGAGCACAGGGTGAAGTCTCAACACTAAATTAAAGGCCTGTCTCATATAGACGCCTGTCTCCAATACAAGCCGGTGCAGTTCAGAGATTCGGGAAAATAAAAGCCCGGGCTATTATTTGAAGTTTTACGGTACGTGTAAAATTGTAAGTGTCTTATTTGTTGTTGGTGGTTATATGTTTGTCTTGTAAACGCGAGTCAGGAGTAGTGTTCCTAATTTTATTGTATGCAAATACAATGACAATAAAGCTTCAATTCAATTCAATACGGATTACGTCTCGCCTATTCAGCACAAGGGGGAGTGGCTTGCCATGGAAATTTCATTCGACAATCTTCATTGGCCTATTTTCTTACTACCCAAAAGATGATTGGGCTCTTAAGTGAGACGCCATGACGTCAGTCATTGATGTAACGTCTCCATTCCCTCCTTCAGGGAATGAATTTTCATATTTTTTTAATGAATATAAAGTTTAAAGTCGGCATGAACCGGAAGTTACAAACGACTTTTATCCAGTGTTGTGACGTATTTCCAAGTGAAACGGAATATTGAATAGAGGGCAGGGTTTTACTTTAGCGCTCCTCCTCTCCATCTCTCGCTCATAGCAGACTAACGGTTTGAGGGGAGTTGCCACGCCCTCGCGCCATAGCACATGACCCGAAGAGAAGAGAAGTCGTTTCGAGTGGGAAGGGAAGGGTAAAGTATTTGATTAAAGATTATAAGGGTACATGAATTTAAAAAAATGTATGAAGTGTACAGATAAATCATTTATAATAAGCACTACAACATTAGATATAAAAATACGAATTGTAAAATTTGATTTCATGCTGACTTTAAAAGAATAGCATTTATTTTAGATACAAATATGTAGTATAGCTTTAGCTTAATTTAATGTCATTTCTGAAAATTATTAATATCTTTCCAACAAAAAAAGTATTGATCATTTTATTTATGATTAAAAATATAACATTTACGTAACAATATAACAAACGTTATAATAAACATTAACATATAATAAACATTAACAAAATGTCACGACACACACACACAGGAAAAGGTAAGGTCCAGGCGCAGTATTATTTATTAGGGTAATCCGTACTCACAACCAGTCCAGGCAAGAGTCGAAATCCAAAAAGGCAATCCAAAAACATGAAACACAAAAACTAGAAACAAGCTCAAAAGCACAACGGAAGTGTGGGGACAATATACAAGGACTCCGTGACAAACACTGAAACAGACAGGGTATTTATACACAAGTGCAAACAAGGTGACGAGAGACAGCTGAAGGAAATTAACAATCAGTGACAGACAGGATTATGGGAAGTGTAGTGAAAATGCCTAGACACCGTGAAAACTGAGACCTCTAATGTTAACCCCAGGGAACCACCAGACACTGTGACATAACCTCCCCTCTACGGAGCGGCTACCAGACGCTCCAAGACCACAAGAAACAAACAAAACAAGAGTCCAGGCGGGAGGAGGAAAGGTGGAGGATCAGGGGGTGGGATGGGGGACCAGGTCCATGGAGGGGAACAGGAACAAGGGGGAACGGCTTAAGCGCCGGCCAGGGCGAAACAGACAATCCATCGGGCGGCCAGGGCGAAGCAGACAGTCCATCGGGTGGCCAGGGCGGAGACGACCCCTCGGGCGGCCAGGGCGGTGAAGACCCCTCGGGCGGCCACGGCGGCGAAGACCCCTCGGGCGGCCACGGCGGCGAAGACCCCTCGGGCGGCCACGGCGGCGAAGACCCCTCGGGCGGCCACGGCGGCGAAGACCCCTCGGGCGGCCACGGCGGCGAAGACCCCTCGGGCGGCCACGGCGGTGAAGACCCCTCGGGCGGCCACGGCGGTGAAGACCCCTCGGGCGGCCACGGCGGTGAAGACCCCTCGGGCGGCCACGGCGGTGAAGACCCCTCGGGCGGCCACGGCGGAGACGACCAGGGTGAAGCCGACCACTCGGGCGGCCATGGCGGTGAAGACCAAGGCGGAACAGAGACAGACCCTGGCTCAGGAACAGTTACAACCGGCTCAGGAACTGGAACAGACACCACCGGCTCAGGAACGGGAACTGGAACAGACACCACCGGCTCAGGAACGGGAACTGCAACAGACACCACCGGCTCAGGAACGGGAACTGCAACAGACACCACCGGCTCAGGAACTGGAACTGCAACAGACACCACCGGCTCAGGAACTGAAACTGCAACAGACACCACCGGCTCAGGAACTGGAACTGCAACAGACACCACCGGCTCAGGAACTGGAACTGCAACAGACACCACCGGCTCAGGAACTGGAACTGCAACAGACACCACCGGCTCAGGAACTGGAACTGCAACAGACACCACCGGCTCAGGAACTGGAACTGCAACAGACACCACCGGCTCAGGAACTGGAACTGCAACAGACACCACCGGCTCAGGAACTGGAACTGCAACAGACACCACCGGCTCAGGAACTGGAACTGCAACAGACACCACCGGCTCAGGAACTGGAACTGCAACAGACACCACCGGCTCAGGAACTGGAACTGCAACAGACACCACCGGCTCAGGAACTGGAACTGCAACAGACACCACCGGCTCAGGAACTGGAACTGCAACAGACACCACCGGCTCAGGAACTGGAACTGCAACAGACACCACCGGCTCAGGAACTGGAACTGCAACAGACACCACCGGCTCAGGAACTGGAACTGCAACAGACACCACCGGCTCAGGAACTGGAACTGCAACAGACACCACCGGCTCAGGAACTGGAACTGCAACAGACACCACCGGCTCAGGAACTGGAACTGCAACAGACACCACCGGCTCAGGAACTGGAACTGCAACAGACACCACCGGCTCAGGAACTGGAACTGCAACAGACACCACCGGCTCAGGAACTGGAACTGCAACAGACACCACCGGCTCAGGAACTGGAACTGCAACAGACACCACCGGCTCAGGAACTGGAACTGCAACAGACACCACCGGCTCAGGAACTGGAACTGCAACAGACACCACCGGCTCAGGAACTGGAACTGCAACAGACACCACCGGCTCAGGAACTGGAACTGCAACAGACACCACCGGCTCAGGAACTGGAACTGCAACAGACACCACCGGCTCAAAACTGGAACTGCAACAGACACCACCGGCTCAGGAACTGGAACTGCAACAGACACCACCGGCTCAGGAACTGGAACTGCAACAGACACCACCGGCTCAGGAACTGGAACTGCAACAGACACCACCGGCTCAGGAACTGGAACTGCAACAGACACCACCGGCTCAGGAACTGGAACTGCAACAGACACCACCGGCTCAGGAACTGGAACTGCAACAGACACCACCGGCTCAGGAACTGGAACTGCAACAGACACCACCGGCTCAGGAACTGGAACTGCAACAGACACCACCGGCTCAGGAACTGGAACTGCAACAGACACCACCGGCTCAGGAACTGGAACTGCAACAGACACCACCGGCTCAGGAACTGGAACTGCAACAGACACCACCGGCTCAGGAACTGGAACTGCAACAGACACCACCGGCTCAGGAACTGGAACTGCAACAGACACCACCGGCTCAGGAACTGGAACTGCAACAGACACCACCGGCTCAGGAACTGGAACTGCAACAGACACCACCGGCTCAGGAACTGGAACTGCAACAGACACCACCGGCTCAGGAACTGGAACTGCAACAGACACCACCGGCTCAGGAACTGGAACTGCAACATACACCACCGGCTCAGGAACTGGAACTGCAACAGACACCACCGGCTCAGGAACTGGAACTGCAACAGACACCACCGGCTCAGGAACTGGAACTGCAACAGACACCACCGGCTCAGGAACTGGAACTGCAACAGACACCACCGGCTCAGGAACTGGAACTGCAACAGACACCACCGGCTCAGGAACTGGAACTGCAACAGACACCACCGGCTCAGGAACTGGAACTGCAACAGACACCACCGGCTCAGGAACTGGAACTGCAACAGACACCACCGGCTCAGGAACTGGAACTGCAACAGACACCACCGGCTCAGGAACTGCAACAGACACCACCGGCTCAGGAACTGCAACAGACACCACCGGCTCAGGAACTGCAACAGACACCACCGGCTCAGGAACTGCAACAGACACCACCGGCTCAGGAACTGCAACCGTGACGTGAAGCTCAGGCTCGGCAGGCGTGACGTGAAGCTCAGGCTCGGCAGGCGTGACGTGAAGCTCAGGCTCGGCAGACGTGTGTCCCCTCCATGCATGCAGTACTGCCAATGCGTAAAAAAGGAAAACAGCCCTCTTAGCTGTGGCAGGACTGACGGTGGACAGCCCCAGGGCGACCTCCAGGACGACAGCGGGCTGTTCGAGGACGGCCTCCGGGACAATAGCGGGCTGTTCGGGGATGACCTCTGGTACTGGAACGGTCTCTGGATCGGCAGTGCTCACGTGTCTCCTCCATGCCTGCAGTACAACCACCACATAAAAAAGGAAGACAGCCCTCTTGGCTGTGGCAGGACTGATGGTGGATGGCTCCGAGACGATCTCAGGGATGACCGCAGGTTGCATGAGCAAGGCCTCCGGGACAACAGCGGGCTGCACAGGTACGACCCCCGGGACGACAGCGGGCTGCACGGCGGGGATGGCCTCCGGAACGACAGCGGGCTGCTCGGAGGGGATGGCCTCCGGGACAACAGCGGGCTGCTCGGGGACGGCCTCCAGGACAACATCGGGGTGCACCGGGACGACCTCCGGGGCGCGGCCAAGGCTGGAGGTCCTCCTCCTCCGCCGCCTCTGATGGCGAGGAATAGGCTCCGGGCTTGGAAGGAACAACGGAGAAGGGAGCTCTGGGTCGAGCATCACCGGCCCAGGGTGGAGGAGAGGCTGAGGCGGAGAGTGGTGCTGGAAGTCGCCTCTAGTACCTCCCTCCCTGCGGCCTCCACGGGTCCCAGAAAACTTGGCCAGGCGGGTTCCCTTAAATGAACCTCCATGGGCAAAGGTGTTGGCTGACCAGGCATCTGCGGTGCCAACGGAAAAGGGCTCAGTGGTCTCCTCAGTCCTCCGAGCCCACAGCGCGAAGCAATCAAACAGCGTCATCCGAGGCTCTGACTCACCAGATGACGGTCCTCGCTTCTGCTGTCTCTTCTCCCTTTTCGTAGTGGGGGGAAGGCTACGGGAACCCATACTGCTGGATCCTTTAGTGACGGAGTCCTTCTGTCACGACACACACACAGGAAAAGGTAAGGTCCAGGCGCAGTATTATTTATTACGGTAATCCGTACTCACAACCAGTCCAGGCAAGGGTCGAAATCCAAAAAGGCAATCCAAAAACATGAAACACAAAAACTAGAAACAAGCTCAAAAGCACAACGGAAGTGTGGGGACAATATACAAGGACTCCGTGACAAACACTGAAACAGACAGGGTATTTATACACAAGTGCAAACAAGGTGACGAGAGACAGCTGAAGGAAATTAACAATCAGTGACAGACAGGATTATGGGAAGTGTAGTGAAAATGCCTAGACACCGTGAAAACTGAGACCTCTAATGTTAACCCCAGGGAACCACCAGACACTGTGACACAATATAACAGTAATGAAATAGATCATGCATGCACAGTGTTGGAATTTTACAGGTAGAACACTATATGAAACAATAGTATATTTTTATTGCAATGGAGCCAACATAATTGCATGTAGTGATGTGGTATGCTAGATTTTCATATCTAGCATACCATATCACATAAGTTTCTTTTTTTTCTTTTTTTTCTGGTGTCATTAGTTGTCAGTTTAAAAAAAAAAGGCCAATAACGTTTAACGACAGCACTTTAGCATAGCAGGATTTTTAATGAGTCTTTTGCTTGCGGATATCTCTCGATTTGTCATGGCGCTTCCAAGAATTTCAGACTGTGTTATAATCTTTCATATCTTTAAAATCAATGGTGCATACACTAGCCATTTACTACTGGTCCTCATTAAACCTTTGTATGGCTTGAGCTAAGGTTTCAGTGAAGCATTTACACTAAAAATCAAGTTCTAAAGACTTGGAGAGTCAGTTTTTGCAGTACACTCTCCAATCTCGATCACATTGGTTATATCTGAATTATTGCAGCATGCTGATATATTATTACCATCAGACGTGAGGTGACAAAGCCAAATCTTCATTAATTAAAAACCTAAAGGTGTCTGAGAGGTGTAACAGATGTGTTTTAACAATGGCAACAACGGCAGCACAGAACAGCCAAGTGACGAATAGCCACTCTGTTTGTTGAGTCTGTATCTACGTGTGTCCCCTAGGTGACAGCTTTATGTGTCTGGGTGATCTGCTCCGCTTTGGAGAATGTGAATCTGTTATTTTTATTCAAGACAAAAGCAAGCCATGGTTACTATTTACATGGAAAGCAGTAATGGTAATGCTAGAGACAAAGGGTTCTTTGTTTGAGCCTGAAAATCACTGCATTGCTTGTAATGTTATGAATATTTATGATTTTTTTTTTTTTTTTTTCACCAATTAATATGCTAGTGGTGAACATGATTTCACCAAGTACAGCATGTTTCTGGATCAACATCTTTATTGGTCCTGGAACAACATTTCAATAAACCAATCAGATTTGAGGGACAAGTTTACAGTTTATGTCAAGTTTAGGCTTACAAGCAGGGTTAGGTGCTTCTACATCATTGTTATTCTCATGCCATTTCCCTCAGATTTTAGGGATTAGTTATGAATAGGGTTAGGTTTAGGGGTAGGGATAGGGTTAGGATTACATTTTCAGACAGAAATGTTGATTACTTTGCCGAGTAACGTGTTACTTGGCAAAATCAGAGTGACCATAGTGTTCTTTTTTGTGCAAGTAGAATGTGCGATTTATTCTCTCTTTCGCAGTTCAGATGCAAGATAATTAAGGACACCGTAACGTTACCTGTGGCACCCATTAACAGACGTGTCGATTTTCCTTGATGATCACCTTTACCTCAGAGCCCACCGAAAGCATCTCACACCAAATAATAGTTCTTTAATGGCACTAGTGACTGTATGGACTGCTGTAATTAGAGGCTGCACATTCTCTGAAAATTAAATTCGACATGGTCACATCAAGCTGAGAAACCTGATCATCAATAACCCTTAGATAGTCAGTGATGTCACTAAAGATCTGCATGTATGCACTTAAATACTTCTTTAATTGATTGTTTGATTGTTTATTTCTGTGGAGTTAAATTGTTCCTAACGTAATAAAAAAAAAAGATTGATTTTCCACTTTATTCATATGGCTGTATTTTTTTTTAGATCAGTTTATGTTGCAGGTAAAAGTACTTTTTTTTTTTTTTTTGAAACAATACGTGTCGTGCTGCAGATCTTTGTTGTACCTGCTGTTCCATCATTAAATGACAATATATCTCTGCTCAAGTGGAGCAGAAGTAGTCAATATCACCTTGTGCACCATGTAGAGTTTAAGCTCAGATTTGCTGGTAGCCATCAGCAGATGAACTGGCCCTCCAAGGACTAGCTCATCATCCACAGCTCAGGCACTGAGGCAGAGAGACAACACGATTTCTGATTGCTTTCAAAAGAGCTGTTGTCTCATTATAAGTTGAGAATCAGGCTTCTGAAATGAGTGGGCTAACTGTACAGTACACCGACCAAATGTTAGGACTTGCTAATTTAGTGTTCTGTTCAAACATTTTTTAAATGTTTTGTTCTATGTTGGACATAATTAAGAAGTACACGACTCAAGTTCACTTGCTTGTGATGAACTTTCACTTCACTTCATTTTTATGTTGTTATTGTGAATTATACAACTCTTTAATATATAGGAATTAGTTGTTGTTTTTTACCCACAAATATGAAAAGTTAATATTCTTCTACCACGTTATTCTCATATTTTAGCATTATATAAAACATATTAGTCACAATAAAAGTCATGCATGTATATTTTTTTTTCAAATACTAGACGCTAACTAAATGTTGCATGCACTAGAGGAGGTAACAATAATAACAGCTCACCACTCACCCACTTATAATTGCGATCAGTTTCAAGTGGCACATTGATACAGCATAAGTATGTATCAATGTATTATACATTTGCACAAAAATATGCTTAAAAATGTTTTGTTTATAGAAGTATTTTTTAGATAGTCTTTTACCCCCAAAATTATATTTTTATATTTACTTTTAATATTTGAACAGATATAAAATGTATTTAAAGTATAATTCGTAGACTGCACAATAACACAAGCATTGTCCAAACTAGCCAAATATATTTATATGAACAAACATTTTCATATTGAAGAGTATTTTTGGTTTTGTTTGTGAGCTTGTGCATCGTAGCATGAATAAATGATGTGGATACTGATACTGTCAGTCACACATTTAGTAATGTTGTTTGGTGATGTTAAGAGTTCATCTTCAGTTAATGATGTTTGTCTCTAGTCTATATAAAACTGATGAACAGAACATCTTTGCTTTGCAAGATATTTTCTTCTCCAGAGATTAAAAACTAGCGTGGAAAGGAATGACAACAAAATTAAATATGAATTTACCAGTAACTTTTTATGTTCTATATCAGTAACTGAGAGTTAACTTTAAAACGACACTCAAAAAATCACAGAGAGGAAAAAAAAACTTGTGTGCGCTGTTTTCACACTATTTCTTCGGTGCTTGACATAATTAAGAATTCACATTAATATGACGTTGTCTGGACTGGTTAAGATGTCCTCAATCAAAAGAGTTGATTAAATTAGCATGTGGCTTTATCTGGGGTTAAACAGCAATGCATTATATGCATATTCAATTAGACAGATAAAAGTCAAAACCACACTATGGGGTTGCTGGTTGTAACTGTGCCGCAGGGCTCCGCTGGTCCTGCTTGCACGTCAGGGATGATTCCCAGCAATGAACATCATGGTGAATTTTTGTCTCTGAAATCTCAAGACATCTCCTCCAGGACATATTAATATAATAGGCCATATTCGTTTAGCTAATCAGAGCATGCACAGACATTTGCTTGGAAAGGCAAATGGTGCTATTCAACTAAGACTTGCATCCAGCATGAAATAAATCAAGGATGATTTTTTCCTCTTTTTGGCTTATTGCACTGCTCGCTCATGAGACACACAGGCTCTTTTTTTTTTTTTTTTACTTTGATAAACTGCTGATAATGGCAGTTTTACGGTCAATTAAATTTTCAACAAACACAGTTGCCTGAAGTAATGTTTAAGGTGACTAAAATGCAGACACAGTACATACGTCTTTTTTTGCTTACTCAAATAAAATAAATTAGTTTGGATGTTGTGCATTAATTTTTCATTACTGATGCAGATAATTCCACAAGATAGTATTATATTTCTGTACAGTTTTCTTTGCCCTTATTGTCCGAAAGTGAAAACAATCTCTGTATTGACATTGATCAAACCATGAGGCCTGGAACCGCCTCAGGGCCCTCGGTTCTCCTCCTCATTCTGTGTAGATGACATTAGCACTGACATCCCTCCTACATCCTGCCAGCTTTTATGAAGTAGAACAGATTGATCCTCAAAGATGAAACCACACCAAAATTAACTCTTCTTTGGCGCATTTGCAGTATAATATGGATTTATACTGTAGTATTTTAGGTACTGGGCATTTTGGCTTTCAATGAAACTTGGCTGCCTATACAATAAAAAGGCTAAAACCTGTTTAAAATTGGTGCTCCTGACTTGAGAAAACTGAGAAAAAAAGGCTGTTGTCTTCTCTTTTGCAAAATAGGTAGGAAAACTTCAACACCCATAATGCACTGGGCATACAAGTCAAATACTGCATTGCTTTAGTGAGAAATACTGCTTAGCAAACTTTTAATTATAATGGTGTCGACTTGTATTGTTTCCATGCGCAATAATCCAGAGAGTAAACGTTTAGATTGAGTGAGTTACTTTCGGATTCCTGTGAAAGATTTTTAGTATTTTTTGTATTTACCAAAAATACAAATTTGCTCCAGTATTTTTGGAGCACACGTGTTATGTGAAACTGATGAAGATGTTTTCTTAATTTGCGGGGTGTTTTTCTATTTGCATGTGTTTCTTCAGTTGAGCTCTCTCGGCACATTGAGCTCTCTCTGACAAATAAATGTAAATTTCTCGGTAACAGAAAACAAGTTGAACATTGAACATATGCAGATACTATCAACATTGTAACAATACAAAGCGGGTTGAAAACCGGCAAAGTTACACTTTAAGGGACGCCATTCAAGTTACAAAATGGTCTACAATGAAATAAATAAACAAAGTGTGCTTTTATGAGAGCAGAGCATCAGATTTTCCACTTCATTGTGATGTTGTCTGGATGGGGACCTCAAAACACTCCTATCTTTTCTTACAAAGTGTTACCACACATAATTTCACGACAATGCCAAGACAAACATGGAGTTTGACAAGCAAGAAAGACTGGCTCTACTTGCTTTGTGTGATATATTTCACACTGAAAAGCGTAACAGGAAGAGAAAGGTGAGATACACAGCTTCAATGAGAAGGCTGCAGTGTCATGAGCAAAACATGGGTTATGTTTTCTGAGTACACATTCATATTGGTTGCTCTAAAATGTGTCGTTTATTATATTTCTTGTGTGCATCTCGCCCACTAAAGGTTAGTAAATAAAGTGCATTTGACAGTGACACTTTACACTTTCCATGTTACACGTATGACATGCAAATATAATTTAATGCAATAATAACGGTACTAGAAGAATGTCTATTTATAATATGTAGTACCTAATATTTAGTATGTAGTAATTATTTCAAATTACTCATTTTACGACAATTAGACTGTAACATAAACATTGTAAGCTATACAAAGGCCAGTGCTGTTAATTAAAACTTTTACAATTATATTTATATTTATATATATTTTTTTTTTTTGCCTTGGCAACTAGCAACAACAAAAAAAACTAAAACAAATAAATATAAATTAAAGCTAAATATAATTATTTTTAAAAAAGTTCATACACAATGACTAAAACTAAAAATTTTATGAAAACTGAAAATATAAGAATAAAAGCTTATTGAAAATATTAAACAATACTCTAATAATATATTTTCCTGTAAATAATATTAAAGTAACACTAAAAAGTATGCAATCAATTACAATATTTAATCACCGATAATCTCATCGCATTTGATTCTTTTGTATAAGGAAACAAAACCCTCTACTCTTTTAGCTATAGATGGAATGTCCATAAAAATGACCTTCTATCAAGATACAATTACTTAAATGCACTTACTTTAATACGATTATAATATTTTGCTCAGTTTGTAAAGTATCAGCATATTTCATAGTGATATTCAATCTCCTCTTGATAATATTTACCAGCTATGCTGAACAATGAAATCACATCCCATAGTGCTGCATTCCATCAGTATAGAAAATAATTTATGCACTGATATGAAAAATAATTCAGAAAGACAGTTTAATAGCAATAACAAATCCACCAAGTGGAGGCCGAACTGTGTAATGTTAAAAATAAAAGATTAGTTTATGACTGACTGCTATAGATAGCCGTTGATTTAATGCACTGATGTGACATAAACTAATTTACATCTATTATGAAAACTCACTGCACAAGTTTAGGAGAATGCACAGCAATATGACAACGGGTGTCAGCAAAAGCTCTCAAAAAAGAGCTAAGTGTGCTGTTGGCCAGTGTCATGTCAAAACGGTATGTTCAATTTGCTTAAAAACAGCAATAATAAGGCAGACAATGTGAGGGTCATGTGTCAAATGGTTTAAATGAATGCGCTGGGCATGACTGAGTCAGGTGCAGAATATAAATGCTGTTACTGTTTATATAGGCCTCGGCAGGTGAATGAACAGGTAAAACCTCAGCCTGACCTGAAACAACAAAAGAGACACCGCATTGCCCTCAGGCTAGTCTATACGTGGATAATTAAAATTCACTCAATACAGAAGTTTGGCTTAAAGTCTCAACAAGACTGCCAACCTCTAGATCATCAGTTTAGCATTTAACTTGACATTTTGTACAGCGATACTGCATCGAAAAAGAGTTTAAACAAAGCACATTAAGATTATGTGACTTTCCTCACAGTGATTTAATGCTTTGAGGCCACTCGAAAGTGCACTGAATAATTACACTGTCAAGTACCATTTTCACTCTTTTGCCATCTCTCTGTCTGTGACATTTCTGTGATAGACTCATGTGATAATTACCATTAAGACTATCAGGAAATGCGTGTTGCATGTTATTAATTAGTATCATTGTTAGAAGGTTAACGTTATTGTTGAATACTAAATGTCTCGTTCATTGCATCAAACCGAGCGGATAATGCGTTTGTGCATCTGTCTGCTTGTGTTGACTATCACTTCAACTCAACACATTTCATCGCTTTCCTGCTAAAGAATTTCGTCTTTTGTTCTTCCAGCAAGCTAGGTAACAATGGAGCTGAACATGAGTGAAGGAAAGGTGAATGATTCTTCTACTTGCATCTCTGAGAACAAGAAGAAACGTATCAGTGTGAGGTTGGGTTTGAGTACAGTCACATGGCTGACTTGTTTTGTTTGACAGTCTAATTTCTCCTCAGTCTACAGAACTATACACGTCTTGTCAGGAACCAGCAGGAATAAAAGGTAGATTGAATTCTGGTGTTAAACTGCACCTCTCAAACAGAAACACACAACAAAAAAAATCTCTCTTTTTTTTCCATTTACATCCTCCATCGTTAAGCGATCGCCGTCTAACAATCACCTGTTGTATGTGGGCTTTACCTCTGCAGAGTCTTTCAAAGTCTCCATAATCTGTTTTTAATTGCAGAGGTGGGTGCCGTTATCCTCTTTGTAGTTCTTCTTAGCTTAATACGGCTCAGTCTTTATGCGAATCAAATGATGCTAAAGGCATCAGAGTCTTTCGGTAAGAGGATATTACTGCGTACACGATAACAAGATTGAGTCATGTTTACTATAATCTACTTGCAAGTACAGTTATCTGGAGTGTCATCAACAAATATGATCTGAGCTGCAGCTGCTGATTCCTACAAATGACTCAAAAAAATAAGAATCAATTATAGTTACCCATATGGCTCCACTATTTTTCCATGCACAAAGAGCTTAATTGCATGTGGATTTGTTAATAACAAATACACAAGGCCCCTCTGGGTGAAGACCCCTGTTTTATTAGCTTACAGCAGCACATCCTTGACTAAACACTGGAGGAGCTAAAAGCAAACACATTGTAAATTGTCATTGCAATAGCCTATCCAAGAGAGAATGTACCTGTGTTTCACACAAAAACATCACAGTTTTTGACTCCTAATACGTTAAGTATTTCAATCTTGGGAATCAAACCAATGATCTTGCCGCTTGTGTTATTTTTGGTAACACTTTATTTCTACATTCTACTAACTATAATTAACTCTGCAACTGCAGTTATTAGAGTATTGGTTGACTGCCTGCTTAAATGGTTAGTTCAAACAAAAAATCTGTTTGTTCATCTTTCGGAACACAGATTAAGATATTTTTGATGAAATCTGAGAGCTGTCTCACTCCTTCATAGGCTGCTTGGTAATTGCATCTGCCGGCCCAGAAAGTTAGTTAAGACATCGTTAAAATAGTCCAAGTGACTACAGTGACTTGGCTACAGTGACTACAGTGGCTCAACCTTAAAATCTGAAACCGCAAGTATGAATGCTAGTAGCGCCTTTTTAATAACAGCCTGTCATTTTTTGTCATCTCTTTTTTGACAAAAACAAAGTTTTTCGTCAATGATATTGCATGTTAATTTAGTCACAGTGATCATTTAGGTGTCGTCTCGTCTTAGTCAAGGAGGAAAAGGCTTTTAAAACATTTAATGTATGCTGTGCGATTATGTTTAAACCTTACATGTTTTTGAAATTTCTGCAAATCAGATCCAGAAATATTCCATCTTGTTATTTGTGAACAAAGCCATGAGGTTAACGGTTTGAGTATGCGTGACGTCAGGACGTTCTGACTTACTGTAAATAGTTTTTTTTCTACACAGGACTTGAGCACATCATGTAGAAACTTCATCGCTCTTATTTTAATAAAGATCAAGATCTAGGCTAGAAGCGTTTGCTGTTGCATGTCATGTCACAATGTGCCTTCAGTTTAAAGATGCCCTTTTTTCTGTGCTGCTGAGCAATTATTTACTATTTTATTCATCAAATTCACAAGAAAAATATCTGATTGTATTTCAGTCAAATAACATCACAATTTGAAAGCATACTACATACAGATGTGGTACATTTAGTGGGACAGGAAATTGTACTGCAATTGAAAGTTGCATGTGTGAACGTGGCTAGAATCTATACACACTACACCAATCAGAGTGAACTTTAAGCCAGACTAGCACTTTTTTTTCAATCCATGTTCACACCGAGGGAAATCTGATTTAGTCTGTGAGCGAGAATGGTCCTATATTTGAGCTTGCCCTCCAACACAGAGAAGAGATGTCTGATAGGTTTTCACTTCAAGGATACTTCCACTTCTTCAGGCCCAGGAATCTTGTTATTTCCAAAGCTCTCATGCTGCCCTAATTGGCCCCAGTCATTGTCTTGTTAGATAGACATGGTTCAGCCTGATATTTTGGCTCTTCTGAGGGCCACTCATTTTTGCAATACCTCCTTGTTCTTGTTCAAGATGTCCACTTTGCAGGGAAAGGTTCATGATACTCTTGAGTGTCATTGAAATAAACCCTTGTCCGTGGTATCAAGGAATCCTTTGAGTGTATCCGAGGATCAAAGAACAAGGAATTTCATCCACATTTTGGAATCAGAACTTATACAACAATACATTTTAATATATTCTTGTTGTGTTTTTTTAATCAAAACTCCTGAACTTTGAATTTAAATACCACACATTTGTCATACAAAAGTAACCCAGAGCCTGGTGGCACTGCTCTCAAATGACATCTCTTTCCACAATAGAGACATTATGCAGCTAGTCACTAATAATAGAAACCACACCTTCATCTTATCTCTTGCAATATCCTGTTGAGCAAATATGATTGCATAATTGCCATTCTAAAATGCAATATCAGGAGGTTATTGGAATGAGCAACTTGGCTAACATTTAATTGGTTTTACTTAGTTATCCAAATCTGATACGTAGCATGTCTTTATAGACAGTTCTGTGTGTGTTTGTGTGCAAGCAAAGACAAACAATTTTTGAAAACAAGGATCTTAGAGCAGTCAAAAGGCCACATGGTTGAAAAGGGAACTATCACTGTGGAAAGGGAAACATTAGCAGCTTTCTCTGCTTGTTACCGAACTATGACATTATTTCTGTATTCTGTACTTAAGGGTCGATATCACTTTCAGCTGTTTTTTGTTCTCCGTTGCCATGGTGTTGCAGAATATAGGCTTGTATGCCTTTTTTTGGTGTGTAAGTACTGACGCTAGTGGTCTAAAAAAAACTATTAGCACAAATCCAAATTGATTAGCCGACAGAAAAAGTATAGTAAGGAGATGGATGGATGGATGGATGGATGAACTGACATTGATTGATTGATTGATTGATTGATTGATTGATTGATTGATTGATTGATTGATTGATTGATTGATTGATTGATTGATTGATTGATTGATTGATTGATTGATTGATTGATTGATTGATTGATTGATTGATTGATTGATTGGTTTAGGGTTAGGTAATTCAGGGGATCCTTTTAAATAAACCCAATTTAAATAAATGCATGATTGAAAGTGAAAAATCCTAATTTATTGTTAAACTTTTTAAGTTGCAAACAGTATTTTGTTGAATTCTGTTAACATAATAATGTTGATCATACCATCAAATTAGTATTGACGCCACCTTGGAATTATAAGGTTCTATCTGCATTCTGACTGGTTTTGAGATATTGAGCTTTAAAGTTTTTGCATTCCATTCGACTGTGTAGAAAGAACCTTTTTATTTTCTAAATAAAAAGTTCCAAAATGTACACAACTTAAAAAACAACATCACATAATGTTAAGAAGTGGTCACAGAATAAGAATATGTGAATAACTACATTTTTACAAAAATGTCAGATATAACCTTATAATTCCAAGGGGACGTTGTGTGAAATTGTAGTGCAACTTAATGAAATTGTTTTGATAACTTAGGAAGTTACGCCGTGGAGTTCTAGTTCCCAGCATTCTTTGGACTGGATAATGAGAATAAATGGTATTTTAATTTTATATATGTATTTATAGTTTAATTGTTTGTTTGTGAAAGAAAAACGTTTAATGCTGTTATGTTTGACATTTAAAAGAGTTTCTGTAATGTGAAAGTTTTTGTGGTTACATGTGGTAGATACATGAATGTAAGCAGAAACACTACATTGACCCTATACAAAAAATGCATGTCAAATAAGTTACATTAAGCACGTGCTATGACAGCTATGGATAAGATAGATAATTAATTGGTTCATGTCACAAGGATGAAGACTATGAAGACGGACAACAAGATGATAAAACATAAACAAGGTTTTATTAAACTAGAAGGTAGCAAAGGTAACAGCGTGTGTAACGCACACACAAACATCAATCGATAGCTAAAGATAACTAAATTCACAGAGGTAACAGACTAAATGATGTGCAGCTGTGGTGGGAGATTAGAGTCCATTGGAACAGATGAGTGGCGGGAAACAAAGACAAAGAAACATGACTGATGACAACAAACTGAAAGTCCAAGTGAAACTAAACATGAGTGAGTCTAGATAACCGTGACGGAACGCCCCCTCCCGCGCCGTAGTAGCAGAAATGAAGGAGGGATGGAGGGGGCATTGGAGGTGGCCGAGGTGAAGACACAGGGAAGACAGGAGGTGATGAGGGGATAGTGCAATATGGACAACGAGACCCTGGTTGCGATGATGAAGGGTGGCACTGACCCAGATCCCAGAGACGACAACCCACAGCGGAGTTGAGGGCGGAGCCAAGGTGGCGTTTTTTAAGCCAAGCTTAAAAAACATAAACAAGGTTTTTATTGAACTAGAAGGTAGCAAATGTAACAGCGTGTGTAACACACACACACACAAACAATAACCGACAACTAAAGACTGAACACAGAGGAACTAAATGATGTGCAGCTATGGTGGAAGATTAGTATCCATGGGAACTGATGAGTGGATATACATGTGACTGTTGAAAACAAACTGAAAGTCCATGAAAGTGAAACTAAAGATGAGTGAATCCAGATAAAAGTGACAGTTCCAGGGATGCAACTCAAGTAGTTTGAACGACTTACTGTATGTTTTTTTTTTTTTTTGAGTAACCAACTTTTTTGTGTTTTACACAAAACAATTTGTGTCAACAATTTGTGTTTATGCTACAAATGATTAAATTCCAAATCAGTAGCTTGTTGGTTGAACGTTATTTCACTCAAAATTGTCATAACAAAAAATGCTAACTAAAATTGTTATTTTACTGTGTCCGTAAAATTGCAGAGTAATTACTTAATTAATTACTTAGTAGTGGACGTTGTAATAACATGTAACAAAATGTAATTATCATGTAACTAACTGTCTGCCTAATGTCTGCTAAATCTTTATTTTGATGCTCCTCCAACAGATATTCTACTGACTTTAAGTAACTTTTGAACTGCCAACTCATTCGAACCCTAACCCTACCAGTCTACTAATGCTTTACCAACCCTCTAATGAGAATTTGTAGACATGTAGACAATAAGTATTGTTTATTTTATTTTATAAATATTGTGCATTTGAATAATGTTAACGAATATAACCCTGTTGTACAGTTAATCTAGTATCTTACTGTAAATGCATCCTATCTTTTGCCCTTGCCCTCTGCTGATGTCTGACCAAGGTAAGACTTATAGGCAATATTATACTTTCAATATGCAAAAAATGGATCTTTGATGAGAGCTTCCTCTTTCTCAGACTCAGCCATTTTTCTTGACTGCTCTTTCCTTGTCAGGTTAGAGAGTACACTGGAGAGAAATTACGGGGCATGGAGCACCTGTAATAACCTGCAAAGCCCATGTACCTACCTATTTGTATTGAGTTTGGAAAAGGACTTGACCGCCACCACCTTCTTCCTGCAGCTTTATTAT
>JARPMJ010003474.1:85000-92149 GCA_033366665.1 Phoxinus dragarum | reverse complement strand
GTCTGATGGGGTGTGTAAGGCTGTGAGTGAGTGTGTGTGTGTCTGATGGGGTGTGTGAGGCTGTGAGTGAGTGTGTGTGTGTCTGATGGGGTGTGTGAGGCTGTGAGTGAGTGTGTGTGTGTGTGTGTCTGATGGGGTGTGTGAGGCTGTGAGGCAAGATGCTACAAATTTTGCTGCTATATTTGAGCATTTGGCTTCTTCGTCAAGAATGAAACAGAGTTTTTGGGTTGGGTTACAGGTGTTGAATTGGGGAAATATTTGATTAATTTTGGGGTAATAGTGGTCTCTGATGCGTGTATATTTTGGGCATTCTGTGAGGAAGTGCAGCTCGGTCTCCGTCACTCCCAGGATGCAGTGCGGGCAGAGTCTGTCCTCACGGGAGAGCCAGGTCTGTCTGCGCCGGCCCGTCTCTATGGCCAGACTGTGCTCACTGAGTCTCTCACACACACACACACACACACACACACACACACACACACACACACACACACACACACACACACACAAGCTTTCATTTCTATCCTTGTGGGGACATTCCATAGGCGTAATGGTTTTTATACTGTACAAACTGTATATTCTATCCCCTTACACTGCCCCTATCCCTAAACCTACCCATCACACACACACACACACACACACACTTACACTGCCCCTATCCCTAAACCTGCCCATCACACACACACACACACACACACACTTACACTGCCCCTATCCCTAAACCTGCCCATCACACACACACACATACACACACTGCCCCTATCCCTAAACCTGCCCATCACACACACACACACACACACACACTGCCCCTATCCCTAAACCTGCCCATCACAGGAGACATTCTGCATTTTTACATTTTCAAAAATATATAATTTAGTATGTTTATTAACCCATTCCCCTCATGGGGACCGCTGGCTGGTCCCCACAATGGAGGTGATCTCAGGTTTTACTATCCTTGTGGGGACATTCGGTTCCCACAATGCATAATATACCAAGTACACACACACACACACACACACACACACACACACACACACATTGTGCTCGCTGAGTCTCTCACACACACACACACACACACACACACACACACACACACACACACACACACACACACACACACACACACACACACACATTGTGCTCGCTGAGTCTGTACATCGTCAGGGTTTTTCCTGAGCTTCACATCACTCACTGTGCTCAGGTAGTTCGCAACAGTGTACTCTCGGTTTAGTGCCGAATAACATTCCAGTTTGTGTTGGTTTTTAATGGTGTTTGTCCAATGGGTGATGTACTTGTCTTGTTCTGTTCTGATAATTTGTGCAGGTCGAATGTGTAGAGTGTGTGTGTGTGTGAGAGAGCTCAGTCAGTCTCAGCACCAGCTGGCACAGGGGACTCCTCGCTACGCTCAGCTCTGTGTGTGTGTGTCTGTGTGTGTGTGTGTGAGTGTGTGTGTGTGTGTGTGTGTGTGTGTGTGTGAGCTCAGTCAGTCTCAGGACCAGCTGGCACAGGGGACTCCTCGCTACGCTCAGCTCTTGGTGTGTGTGTGTGTGTGTGTGTGTGTGTGTGTGTGTGTGAGCTCAGTCAGTCTCAGCACCAGCTGGCACAGGGGACTCCTCGCTACGCTCAGCTCTTGGTGTGTGTGTGTGTGTGTGTGTGTGTGAGCTCAGTCAGTCTCAGCACCAGCTGGCACAGGGGACTCCTCGCTACGCTCAGCTCTTGGTGTGTGTGTGTGTGTGTGTGTGTGTGTGAGAGAGAGAGCGCTCAGTCAGTCTCAGCACCAGCTGTGTGTGTGTGTGTGTGTGTGTGTGTGTGTGAGAGAGAGAGCGCTCAGTCAGTCTCAGCACCAGCTGGCACAGGGGACTCCTCGCTACGCTCAGCTCTTGGCTCTGTATTGGTGTGTGTTGGGGTCGCTTGTTTTCAGGTGTTTCCAGAATTTGATGGCTCTTTTGTGGATGTTTAGAAGGAGAGGGTATTGGCCTAATTCTGCCCTGCATCCGTTGTTTGGTGTTTTTCTTTGGACTTTTGAGTATTCGTTTACAGAAATCTAAATGTAGAGTTTCAATCGGATGTTTTTCCCAATTTAAAAAATCTAATTTTATAGAAGGACCCTAGGGGTGGGATTTTTTAAACACGATATTTATTTTGACATATCGTATATATCGATATATTGTTTATATTTAATTCTGATTTCGCCACTTTGCTTATTTGCCTTCTCTGTGCTGTGCTAAAGGCGGCCGCCTAAGCAACACACACCTGCCCCCTAACTACATCGTCAAAACAATGTATATGAGCGATATCCGCCGTGTTACTCTGTCCTGTTTAGAGCTCAGATTCTCTGCCCGAGCCGATATTTCCCGCCGCTATACTCGGCTCTCGATCTAGAGAAGTGCGGCGCGGGACTAGATGTGATGGTCGAGTGCGAGCGCGGGCGGTAGTGCACTCACTCTGTGTGTGCGGGCTGTGGGAGAATAAAACGATTAAAACACTTTGCTCGCATTCAGTCATGGCAAACCATGCACGCAGCCTGCTTGCTTTTATGTTAAATTAACAGTGGTTTGTGAATGTTAATGCTTTAATAACAAATGTATTATTTTGTTTATTAAAAAATTGTATCAGGAGCCTTTATGCTGATGTGTATGGTGGCAACACGTAGGCTAACTTGAAGGTATTTCATGGAGGTACAGAAAAAAAAGAAAAAAAAAACATTTCTGAAAAACCCCATCACCTTAACACACTTTCAGCGGAAACCCTACACTGCCTACCTTGAGTTGAGTTGTTTTATTTTTGAATGAAAAGGCAATATGTTTTATTTCTTCCTTTATTTTACAGTTAAATTATTATTTTTGTATACAGGGATTTTTTTTTTATGTCACAGAAGCACTTTGTTCCTACATGAACTGCCTACCTCTTTGCACTTCAATAAAAAAAGGCTTTTATTTGGCATATTTGTTTTTGCAGTAATTTTTTGGGGGGTTATTTTTCCTGTATAGATATCGAGATATATATCGTATATCGAGATATAACAAAATATATCGAGATATATTTTTTGCTCCATATCGCCCAGCCCAAAGGACCCCACACTTCACTGCCATATAAAACAATTGGTTCAATTATTGATTTGAAAAGTTGGGATGGCGATTTTGATTGATCTTTTTATGGCATAGAAAGCCCTTTGAGCTTTCTCTTTGAGTTCATTCACAGCCAAAGTAAAGTTGCCAGTTGGAGTAATTTTCAGGCCGAGGTAATTGTATGTTTTTGTGCTCTCAATGGTTCTGTGTGATAGTGTGAATGTGTGTGTTGGTCCCTGAGATCTGGAGCGTTTCTGGAGCATCATTACTCGAGTCTTCTGGAGGTTGACGGTCTGGGCCCAGGACTGACAGTAGTCCTCCAGCAGATCCAGGCTGTCCTGAAGCCCCTCTTTAGTGGGCGACAGGAGGACCAGGACCAGGTCGTCTGCGTAGAGAAGACACTTGATCTCGGTGTCGTGTAGAGTGAGGCCTTGAAAGGGAGCATGTTCTAATGTATTGGCTAATTGGTTTATGTAAATGTTAAAGAGGGTGGGGCTTAAGCTGCAGCCCTGTCTCACTCCACGCCCCTGGGGGAAAAACTCGGTTCTTTGGTTTCCAATTTTAACAGCGCATTGGCTGGCGGTGTACATCGGTTTGATCAAGTTTTCCCCCCTATTCCGCTGTCGATAAGTTTTAGGTATAGTCCTTCATGCCAGATTGAATCAAATGCTTTCTTGAAATCAACGAAACCAGCAAAAATGTGTTCTTTGTTTTGATGTACATATTTGTCAATTAGTGTTTGTAATGTAAAAATGTGGTCGGATGTGCGACATTTTGGAAGAAAGCCAATTTGGCGTTTACTCAAGGCATTGTGCTTCATAAGGAAGTGTAAAAGTCTGGCGTTTAAGAAGCTGCAGAGAACCTTCCCCAGGTTACTGTTCACACAGATGCCTCGGTAGTTGTTCACACACACTCTCTCTCTCCCCTCTCTCTCTCACACACATACGCACTCACACACTCTCTCTCTCTCTCTCACACACACACACAGTCTCTCTCTCTCTCTCTCTCTCTCTCTCACACACACGCACGCACACACTCTCTCTCTCTCTCACTCACTCACACACTATCTCTCTCTCTCTCTCTCACACACACACGCACGCACACACAAGCTTTCATTTCTATCCTTGTGAGGACATTCCATAGGCGTAATGGTTTTTATACTGTACAAACTGTATATTCTATCCCCTTACACTGCCCCTATCCCTAAACCTACCCATCACACACACACACTGCCCCTATCCCTAAACCTACCCATCACAGGAGACATTCTGCATTTTTACATTTTCAAAAATATATAATTTAGTATGTTTATTAACCCATTCCCCTCATGGGGACCGCTGGCTGGTCCCCACAATGGAGGTGATCTCAGGTTTTACTATCCTTGTGGGGACATTATGGTTCCCACAATGTAATGTATACCAAGTACACACACACACACACTCTCCATCTCTCTCCTCTCTCACACATATGCACACACACACACACACTCTCTCTTCTCTCTCTCTCACTCACACACACACACACACACACACACACACACACACTCACTCTCTCACTCACACACTCTCTCCCCTCTCTTTCTCACACACACACTCTCTCTTCTCTCTCTCTCACTCACACACACACACACACTCTCTCTCTCTCTCTCTCTCTCTCTCTCCCCTCTCTCTCTCACACACGCACGCACTCACACACAAACACACACTCTCTCTCTCCCCTCTCTCTCTCACACACACGCACGCACACACTAACGATTATGTTTGTCACCCGCGATTGTCGTACAGTAGGCAATATTGTAAAAACGGCTGTCCCCAAATCAATATTTGACGCGATTTGCCCCGTATTCTTGAGCAGAAACTGTTGATTAATTTCTCCCTCGCTGTCCGCATCTACAGTAGGTTTCCTTCGGAGGAGTTTTGCCGTTTCGCACAACCAAATGTAACTACAGCGCCGCGCGGACAGCCTCTCACAAGTTAGAAAGAAAACACAAAGCCAATCAGTTTAGCGATGTGTGTTCAGGAGGCGGGACTCAGATCTATTGTGTAATTGGCCATTTTTTTTGAACGACGACAAGCCGGAATGAAAACAAGTATAACTAATCGGTAACGCTTTACAATAAGGTTCCATTTATTACATAAATTACAGTCATGTGCTTTTTCAGCAAAAAAAAAAAGTGTTTTATTGAGTATTTTCCACACAGTGCTATCAGGAATTGATAAGAGAATCGTTAAAGAATCGGATCGATAAGCAGAATCGTCAGTGGCATTGATATTGATAAAATCGTATAAATTCCCATCCCTACTTATGATATGAATTATTATTATTGTTAGCATTAATAACTTATTTGTTTTTTTATTTTCAATTAGTGACACACAAAACACTGGAGATGAAGTTCTCCAGAAGCTGCTGCCTGTGGTTACAGCAACTAGATACGCTGTGTAAGTAACACTGAGAACAAGCATCACTGTTAAAACATTACAACAGTTCTTAAACATTATAAATTAATGGTTTAACAAATAATATGAGCCACACTTCAGCGTTTAAAGCCTCCACCTATCTGACCTGATTTGTGATCTACTTAACCGTTTTTAATGATATTTGTGTGAGAAATTTATTTGATAATATATGCATTTATAATGTATGTATATAAATATTTATATGTAATGTATTCAATGTATTCCATTTGATCAGTTTTATATAATCTTTCTCCCTCACATACAGACATAATCTCTTAGAATAACAGCATTTACTGATATATTGAATTGTTTAAAAAAGAGATTGCACAAATTATAAACACAATTAAAAACAAAGATTTCTGTGTTGATCTGAGAGAGTGAAGAGTGTGTCATTGTTCTCTACAGGTTGAGGGATTGTGGTGTGACAGAAGAAGGTTGTGATGCTCTGGCTTCAGCTCTGAGATCAAACCCCTCACACCTGAGAAAACTGAATCTATCTGGGAATAAACTAGGAGACTCAGGAGTGAAGCTGTTCTCTGCTGGACTGGAGAATCCTCTCTGTAAACTGGAGACACTGAGGTAAGATCATACGTGACTCTCACATTAAACTGTCTCTGTGATTCATAAAGTATAATCAAAATGGAATAAAATGCAGGGAAATAACTTTTATTTCATTAATTACAAGCAAAGCTATTAAAACAACATGATCAAATTAATTGCATGTCTGTTCATATGATGTAAGAGGATTAATATTTGTAAAGCGTTTGCTGTATTTCTCCTGCGCTGTGAGTTCATGTGTTTGTACTTTGTTTTTCGTGTCCTGTGTCTTCTGTATATAAACACAACACAGCCTTCTGCATAACAGAGATGTTTTACTTGTTTTGTTAAAGCATTGCCTTTTTGCTATATATATTTATTGTACATTTCAAAATATAAAAATGTCTTCCCTTTTTTTTTATATATAACAAAAAGAACAAACGATAAGAATACCGTAGTAAGCCAGACCGAAGCGTCCCGAAGCTATAGCTAGTGCTGCAGGACCTGGCCCCACACACACACACACACACACACACACACACACACACACACACTCCAGACTGCAGCCCTGCCTCACTCCACGTCTCTGCTGGAAGAACACACACACACACTCCAGTCTGCAACCCTGCCTCACTCCACGTCTCTACTGGAAGGACACACATACACACACACACACACACTCCAGACTGCAGCCCTGCCTCACTCCACGTCTCTGCTGGAAGAACACACACACACACACACACACACACACTCCAGACTGCAGCCCTGCCTCACTCCACGTCTCTACTGGAAGAACACACACACACAGCACACACTCCAGACTGCAGCCCTGCCTCACTCCACGTCTCTACTGGAAGGACACACACACATACACACACACACACTCCAGACTGCAGCCCTGCCTCACTCAACGTCTCTGCTGGAAGAACACACGCACACACACACACACACTCCAGACTGCAGCCCTGCCTCACTCAACGTCTCTACTGGAAGAACACACACACACACACACTCCAGACTGCAGCCCTGCCTCACTCCACGTCTCTGCTGGAAGAACACACACACACACTCCAGACTGCAGCCCTGCCTCA
>JARPMJ010003474.1:65000-82500 GCA_033366665.1 Phoxinus dragarum | reverse complement strand
TCAGTGCGTTCAGCCTCACGCTCTTCCACACGGCCACTTGAAGTGGATATTACGACACTCATAGATCACGACACATTTCATCCTCTGTTGGAGCAAAAGTGGCTAACTTCTGTCAACCTCGTCTATAAGCAAGGACAACAATAAAGCAATTTCATTTTAATCAATATTGATACTGGAATAAATAAAGATCTATTTTAAAATCATGAACCAAAAAATTACATTAATTACACACACACACACACACACACACGTTGGGTTTCCATGTTTTATGGGGACTTTCCATAGAAATAATTATTTTTATACTGTACAAACTGTATATTGAATCCTCTAATCATAACTGATGTAATTTAACAACTTGAACTAATGAATTTTTGTATATATTTCATATTGACAGCATTATGTTATTTATTTTTAAGTGTCATGTTTATCTCTGGATATAGGCTTAATGTGTGTCATTGTTCTCTACAGGTTGATAAGTTGTGGTGTGACAGATGAAGGTTGTGCTGCTCTGGCTTCAGCTCTGAGATCAAACCCCTCACACCTGAGAAAACTGTATCTGTCTGAGAATAAACTAGGAGACTCAGGAGTGAAGCTGTTCTCTGCTGTACTGGAGAATCCTCTCTGTAAACTGGAGAAACTGGGGTAAGATCATCTCTACCATAAAGACTCGGAGTGAATAAGAAAATCACGGAAAATAAAAAAAAAAGAATTAAGTGCTTTAATAATTACATTAATTACATTTTCTACATTAATTACATTAGTTTTAAGAGTTCCTTAAAAAGTTTACAACTACAGCCCTGCCTCACTCAACGTCTCTACTGGAAGAACACACACACACACACACACACACACACACACACATACTCCAGACTACAGCCCTGCCTCACTCAACGTCTCTGCTGGAAGAACACACACACACACACACACACACACACACACACACACACACACACACACACACTCCAGACTACAGCCCTGCCTCACTCCACGTCTCTGCTGGAAGAACACACACACACACACACACACACACACACACACACACACACACACACACACACACACACACACACACTCCAGACTGCAGCCCTGCCTCACTCCACGTCTCTGCTGGAAGAACACACACACGAACACACACACACACACACACACACACACACACACACACACACACACACTCCAGACTACAGCCCTGCCTCACTCCACGTCTCTGCTGGAAGAACACACACACACACACACACACACACACACACACACACACACACACACTCCAGACTGCAGCCCTGCCTCACTCCACGTCTCTGCTGGAAGAACACACACACGAACACACACACACACACACACACACACACACACGAACACACACACGAACACACACACACACACACACACACACACACACACACACACACACACACACACACACACACACACACTCCAGACTGCAGCCCTGCCTCACTCCACGTCTCTGCTGGAAGAACACACACACACACAACTCCAGTTTGCAGCCCTGCCTCACTCCACGTCTCTGCTGGAAGAACACACGCACACACACACACACACACACACACACACACACACACACACACACACTCCAGTTTGCAGCCCTGCCTCACTCCACGTCTCTGCTAGAAGGACACACACACCACACACACACACACACACACAATCCAGACTGCAGCTCTGCCTCACTCCACGTCTCTGCTGGAAGAACACACGCACACACACACACACACACACACACACACACACACACACACACACTCCAGTTTGCAGCCCTGCCTCACTCCACGTCTCTGCTAGAAGGACACACACACACACACACACACACACACTCCAGACTGCAGCCCTGCCTCACTCCACGTCTCTACTGGAAGAACACACACACACACACACACACACACTCCAGACTACAGCCCTGCCTCACTCCACGTCTCTGCTGGAAGAACACGCACACACACACACACTCCAGACTGCAGCTCTGCCTCACTCCATGTCTCTGCTGGAAGAACACACACACGAACACACACACACACACACACACACACACACTCCAGACTGCAGCCCTGCCTCACTCCACGTCTCTGCTGGAAGAACACACGCACACACACACACACACACACACACACACACACACACACACACACACACACACACACACACTCCAGACTGCAGCCCTGCCTCACTCCACGTCTCTGCTGGAAGAACACACACACGAACACACACACACACACACACACACACACACACACACTCCAGACTGTAGCCCTGCCTCACTCCATGTCTCTGCTGGAAGAACACACGCACACACACACACACACACACACACACACTCCAGACTGCAGCCCTGCCTCACTCCACGTCTCTGCTGGAAGAACACACACACGAACACACACACACACACACACACTCCAGACTGCAGCCCTGCCTCACTCCACGTCTCTGCTGGAAGAACACACACACGAACACACACACACACACACACACACACACACACACACACTCCAGACTGCAGCCCTGCCTCACTCCATGTCTCTGCTGGAAGAACACACACACACACACACACACACACACTAGGGCTGGGATGATGCACCTATCTTCTGATTCGATATTATCACGATGGTGCTGATACAATATTTATTGCGATTGTTTCTATCACTACCGTAGACATCCGTGTTTATATTTGAACTTTGAACTTTTATCCCAGTACTTCTATGATAATGTGAACTATTGTATCACAGAAATAATGAAACTATTATGAGGTTTTAAAGACCTTTTTGTGAAGCGGTTTCATGACATCTCTCTCCGGGTCAGCGGCAGCGCCAACACAGATTTGAATGTTGCGATATGATTTTGTCAAAGGTTTAATAGACAGAGGAATGTGAAGAAGATCGTGTGTGTGTGTGAATGGAGATCACAGTATTGTAAAGATGAATCGTGCAGCTCTACTGTCTTCTCTCTCTCTCAGCATATGAGCAGCGCGAGGGCTTTTCAGTGCGTTCAGCCTCACGCTCTTCCACACGGCCACTTGAAGTGGATATTACGACACTCATAGATCATGACACATTTCATCCTCTGTTGGAGCAAAAGTGGCTAACTTCTGTCAACCTCGTCTATAAGCAAGGACAACAATAAAGCAATTTCATTTTAATCAATATTGATACTGGAATAAATAAAGATCTATTTTAAAATCATGAACCAAAAAATTACATTAATTACACACACACACACACAAACACACACGTTGGGTTTCCATGTTTTATGGGGACTTTCCATAGAAATAATGATTTTTATACTGTACAAACTGTATATTGAATCCTCTAATCATAACTGATGTAATTTAACAACTTGAACTAATGAATTTTTGTATATATTTCATATTGACAGCATTATGTTATTTATTTTTAAGTGTCATGTTTATCTCTGGATATAGGCTTAATGTGTGTCATTGTTCTCTACAGGTTGTTAAGGTGTGGTGTGACAGAAGAAGGTTGTGCTGCTCTGGCTTCAGCTCTGAGATCAAACCCCTCACACCTGAGAAAACTGCATCTGTCTGAGAATAAACTAGGAGACTCAGGAGTGAAGCTGTTTTCTGCTGGACTGGAGAATCCTCTCTGTAAACTGGAGACACTGAGGTAAGATCATCTCTACCATAAAGACTCGGAGTGAATAAGAAAATCACGGAAAATAAAAAAAATTAAGTGCTTTAATAATTACATTAATTACATTTTCTACATTAATTACATTAGTTTTAAGAGTTCCTTAAAAAGTTTACAAATACATTAAGCACACTCACTCACTCACTCACTCACACTCTCTCTCTCTCTCTCTCACTCAATTCAATTTCAAATGAGCTTTATTAGCTTGACTGTGTAACACAATGTTGCCAAAGCATCAACATATTATATATAAATAACAAAACAAACAAATAAACCAAACATATATGTATAGATCATGTCATATGTAGCATAGTAAATATATATAAATAAACACAATCCATCTTAATAAATAGATACATACAGTGGGTCACTCTAGAGTTAGCCGTCTCTGGCGTTGTGAATAGCTAACACATATGTAGCCGCTAGTGCAGCTGTACTATCATCTTCTCCGAGTAAGAAGGACATTTTTCCAGTGTCACTCAGTTCAGAGAATGATGGGATCAAGGTTTTAAATCTGGGCAGAAAAGTTTCTCTTATATTGGTGTATTTAGAGCAGAAGAGCAGAAAGTGTTCCTCATCCTCTATGTGCACACACACACAAAAACACACACACACACACACACACACACTCCAGACTGCAGCCCTGCCTCACTCAACGTCTCTGCTGGAAGAACACACACACACACACACACACACACACACACACACACACACACACTCCAGACTTCAGCCCTGCCCCACTCCACGTCTCTGCTGGAAGAACACACACACACACACACACACACACACACACACACACACACACACACTCCAGACTTCAGCCCTGCCCCACTCCACGTCTCTGCTGGAAGAACACACACACACACATTTTATATACTTTATTTGATTCCACATTACAAGTTAATTTCATTAGGAATCAAAAATTTTTAAATAGTCCAACAGATTGACACAGGTCAGCACATTGCTAAAAGATTAAGCAGTTCTAAGGATACAGAAAGCATCGCCTTCTCCACACACACATGCTTCCTATAATGGATGAGATGGAACAGTACTTTGCCAGTTGTTTGGCCCTTGTCTTAGCAATCCCCCCAATGCAAAGTCCACGGACCGCTAGCCTGTGTACATGACCTAGACTACCGAACACCAGCACAATAAGACGACATTTATACCCAAGGTTCTCAATGGTTGTTATCAATGACTGATACTTTAGAGTCTTAGAACAGTAAGAATCCTCCATAAATAAGTCAAATGCACATGACACTTCAAATAGTGTCACTCTTTTTCTATCTGTCTATGTCTTCCTCTCTCTTTCTTCAGATCATGGTCACTTAATCTGTATTTTGAGAGGATTTGTCTTTCTTTAAATTGTTTAATAAATAGATAACTGGCCAATAGTGGTTCTATTGAGGGTCGAGTAACATTGGAGTTTATTCTGGAGGTCAAAATGAGCTTTTAGTGATTGGTCATGAGTGTGTTTTAGATGTGTGTGGATTTCTTTAACAATAGTTGTGTGGCTGTAGCTGTGGTCAATAGGGCTGGGCGATATGACGATATTATCGTATATCGATGATGTCTCCCAAGTATCGCGATGTCGATTATAACATTAGTTTCTAGACGATAATCTTCTATATAAAAAAAATGACATAGCCTATATTTCACATAGCCCTATAGTTATACATATTTATTCACATGCAATAATATGAATGAAATATTTTTTATAGGCTAGTTAGGATTAGGAATACAAAATCGATTCTTCTTCGAGACGAATGAACACTTCTGCATGCGCGATGTGTTCTGAGCTGCGCACTCAAACAACGAGCCGCCTCTCACATATATAGTGCACGGACACACACACACACATAATTATATCTCACAATTATCCTTAGTTAATTTATAGAATCAAATAAACATGAATAAACAACAGAAAAATTATTGTTTCAACCACAGAAAGACGTCAGTACCAATGTTGTTTTCGTCAACGATGACGATAACGCAATTATTTCGTTGACGCACCTTTTTTTTATGACGATAACGTTACGATGACTAGCTAAAAATGGCTCTAAGGTGACTAAAACATGACGAGACGTTTTCGAGTTTTCGTTGACGAGACGAGATGGAACGAAAATGATTATAAGTCTGACGTTCACAATGGAATTTCTGCCTATTTTGCGTGAAATCGGTCTGTTTTGAGCTAAAAAAAAAAAGTATCAGCAATGCCGCATTCTAATCGTTGTTGTACGATGTACGATCAATAATGAAAAAAATCCCATAATGTACGATAAATTCAGAATTGCCCGCAAATCTGAATCTCTCGGAATCTAGATAGAGCGAGCAAGAGCGCGCATGTGTAGCACGCGCACAGCCAGAGAAAGGGAGCGAGAGACCTTGCGTGTGTGTGCTAGTGTGCCTCACGAAGCGCATGTAAGGACCCAACCAATCGAATTATTCAGAAAGTCTAGTTTATTATGCAAAGGTTTTAAGGTTAACTGTTGTTTTATGAATTTCAACTTGCTGCAACCTGTCAAACCTAAGCCCATTTCCAATACTTTTTAACCTAAATTAATTTATTAAAGACTACTTTTTTTCTTTCTTTTTTTTTTTTTACTAAAATTGACTAAAACCTTTTTGTGTTTTCGTCGACTAAAACTTGACTAAAACCTTTTTGCGTTTTCGTCGACTAAAACTTGACTAAAACTATCAAGTTTATAAGTGACTAAAATGTGACTAAAACTAAAAAGCATTTTCGTCAAAAAGACTAAGACTAAGACTAAAACTTAAAAGGGCTGCCAAAAACAACACTGGTCAGTACACACCTTTTTTCAAGTTCTAATATCCCCGTAAACACAGTCGATTTTGTCTTCAGTTGAGAAAGAAAAATACTCGCTGCCACCATTAATGATGATCAAAAAACAAAGGAAAAAGAAAATAACTCACTGAACTTTTGTAACTTTAACTAACATTTTATATGCCCGTTTTTCGGTGCTGACTCTCTAACGGCAACATGAGTGTGTGTAGCCGGGACCTTGAGATGCGTTCCCAGTCATACATCCTTTATCCTTTCTTTAGTAATTTTGTTAAACATTTTTTTCTGGATTTCTTGATCTTTAAATTATTTTTATTTTATTCATATGCTATTCGTTTTTATACAATTTTGTTCTGCATACGGAAAAAAAAACTATCCTGTTAATTCAGATATAGCCTACAAACATGACCATTGTAATTAAAATTAAAATGAGGTTATATTACAAACGAATGAAGAAATTTTGTTGATTTGAATCTCTCATGCACGCGTTCGGAGTTTACAATGTTGGCAGCCCCGTTACAGGCTATAGCCTATTGGAAGCGTTATAGCCTACTTTGCTTTAAATAACAATAAATGACAAAAGAAACTAAATAATATCCAAATATAACTTTTAATGACTTCTGTCTCTAAATAAATAAAGCTATCATTTTTATTTCGTAAACGGCTTAAGGTGAACTTGGAACTCTAAGACCAAAAAGGAGGATGGGGAAAAAACTTTTTTGCTCATGCAGAACGAAAAAATTAGCTTTTAATTCCTAATTTTAGACAAATAATAAATATAGTAGGCTTTAGTTTAAATACAAGTTTAAAAACAGCGCTACATATTAGGAAATTAAACTGATCCTCATTAAATCAGGCGATAGGTAGGCGTACCGCCAAAAAAGAAAGAAAGAGAAACATCAGACCTTATTAAAAACAAATAGGCAAGACACCTTCCTATAACATCAACATGCATTCACCATTACAATCACCAAATTGTCTTCTGTTCAGTTATATTTAACATTTCTCCTCGCGAAACAAAATCCGTTTTAAACACATGCGATAGAACAGTGTGGAAATGATTAGCAACACTAAAATAACAGCAAAGCTAATGTTTTATGCTCGTTTAAGCTCAAACTAACCAAAGTAAAACCTTTAACGTTTCAATCATTCAATTAAACTAATTAAATCGCAGGCTATCATTAGATAAAGTGCAGCCAAACTCAACATGACTTTTTAACGGTGTATGTCGGTATAGCGTTGTCTCCGGCGGGGCGTGTTGGGCTTGGGTAGACGATATTATCGGATATCGCGATATTTTTTAAGGCGATTATCGATAAAATATTTATTACATATCGCCCAGCCCTAGTGGTCAATGGGGAGGATAGTCTGATGGACGAGTTGCAGAGCGAGTGTGTGTAGAGTGAGTGTGTGTAGAGCGAGTGTGTGTAGAGGATGAGCTTCTGCTGAGCTTTCATTGGCGAGGAGGGGCTTTATATTGGACTGACTCTGGATCAGCCGGATGGAGGTGATGCCAGAACTGAACTAACAAGATTTTTATATAGGTTCCAGAAAGAGTTTTGATCGACCGAATCATCAATTTCATCAATTTTGGTTTTTAAATATTTTTCTGTTGTGTAGTTTTGCAGACGTTCTGAATAAGAAAGCCGTGATGTCTGGCTGGACGGGTCTTTGTGCTTCTTGTTAGAGAGTCTCCTCAGTTGTTTTCTGAGACCTGAACATTCATCATCCAACCAGACGTCCGTCCTTATTTCTGTTGATTTGTTTTATGTTTGCTTTGCTGTTTAATGTTAGATAGAGTTATCAATGTTTTGAATATGTAATGTAAGTTTTTTGTTGCTAAATTTATTCCATTAATATCTAAAGTGAAATCGGTGGACATAAATTCTTCCAGCATGTTTAATATAGTAGGACTGTTCATGTTTTCTTTGAATTGATCTGAGTTAACCCTTAAGTTTAGGTTTCAGAGGAAACAGTTTTCCAGATTCAAGTGGAGCAGTTTTAGTCACTTCACACGGGGGTTTCAGATAAAGCACAGTCTGGCAGTGATCGGAGATCGGGAGCTGAGGTCTGACTGTGAAGGCATTAATAAAGCTTGGATCAATATCTGTTATTGAATAGTCAACCACACTGGTTCCTAATCTGGAGCAGGAAGTGAGTCTACCTGACGTATATCCACGAGTTCTGCCGTTGAGGATGTATAGTCCTAAACCTTTACAGAGTTTTAACATGTGTTCTCCACTAATGTTCACTGAATTATCGTAGCGGTTTCTCGTGTGGTGTTCGATGAGGGATGAAACGTGGTGTCATTGAGGATGTGCTCATTATCTACAATATTTACATAATCAAGTTCTCGGCCTGTTCTGGCGTTTAAGTCTCCGCAGATGAGGACATTTCCTCTGGACTGGAAGAGTAGATGTCAGTGTGTAATGTGGGAAAGCTTTGCTCTTCATAATAGGGAGAGTCATGAGTGGAGTGTTGATCGCACAGAGGTAAAGCTTACACTGGGATGTGACGGATTTGACTTCAAGACAAATAAAGGATTTTCCAATTTTAGCAATCTTAATCGAACGTTTTAAAGCGTCTTTGTGCCATATAAGTATTCCTCCTGAGTCTCGGCCACACTTTATTTTAGAATTTTTTTAATGAAGGAACTATAATTTCCTTGTATCCTATTGGACAGTGTAAAGTCTCGTTACTACGACACCACGTCTCATGAAAGATACAGATGTCCATATCTCTTACACTGCAGAGTAAGTCTCGGTCTGCAGTCTTATTACCAAAAGTAGAAGAGTGCAGACCCTGTGTATTCCAACAACTGATTCTACAAGAGTTCATGTAGAGTTTTCTTCTGTAGTGTGTGTGTGTGTGTGTGTGTGTGTGTGTGTGTGTGTGTGTGTGTGTGTTGCGTAGGTTACGTCCTCAGTCTGGAACAGACGATGTTCAGCGGCTACAGGGTTGTGTGTGTGTGTGTGTGTTAGGGGTGGTTAATCTGTCTGATTTCCCGATTCGATTCGATTACGATTATTGAAGTCCCGATTCGATTACAGTCGATTTTCGATTATTAACGATTCTCGATTCTCGATTATTGATTTTCCATTTCACAACAGTAAATTCACTACAGTAAAAATCACAACAATAACAAATTATAACAAACTTCAACATATTCTGAATCTCTATTAGCATAAAATACGGATGTCCACGCATCACATGTTACAGCTATCCTACCCGCTTTCTTCAGTGGTTCCATGACTTCGGTTTTGGTCTTGTTGTAGAGTGTGGGGATCGCTGTGTCTGTAAAATATCTCCGAGATGGGACGTTGTATCTCGGCTCCAAAGTGTGCAACATCTTGCAAATGGATGCAAATCCTTGGCAATAAAAGTTGCGATTGATTGTGTAATGCGCTTTGCCCTTTCCGGGCCGGGTGGAAGCTTTGACAATATTGTTTCCACGCTTCAGAGTTCCGTCTTTTGCGTTCCGTCAATATTACGTTATTATCGATTTAAAAAAAATAAAAAAATAAAAATTTTTTTTTTTGAAAATCGATTTTTGGCATTTGTGAATCGATTCAGAATCGTCCACGTCCGCATCGCGATGCATCTAAGAATCGATTTTTTTCCCCACCCCTAGTGTGTGTGTGTGTGTGTGTGTGGTTGTTGCGTGGCCGCTGTGTAGCTTGTGTTGTGATGGAGGGAGTGTGTGTGTGTGTGGTTGTTGCGCGGCCCGTTGTGTAGCTGTTGTGTTGTGATGGAGGGCCGGTCTGGGTCTCAGTGTGTGTGTGTGTGTGTGTGTGTGTGTGTGTGTGTGTGTGTGTGTGTGTGTGTGTGTGTGTGTGTGTCTGGGCTCTGCTGGAGGACGAGAGCTTCTCCTGTTGTCGAAGTTTCTGCTGTCTCTCTCACACACACACACACACACACACACACACACACACACACACCACACATGCTGTCTCTCGCTGTGTTTCCAAGGGCTGTGCTTTTCATCACTCTCCGCTTGTTTATTGAGATGTACGTGGTCGTAGATACGATGAGGTTGTGTGTCTCTGTGATGGGCAGCAGTGTGGACAGAGTTACTCTCGCCTCTGGGAACCGCTGTGTGTCTCTGTGATGGGCAGCAGTGTGGACAGAGTTACTCTCGCCTCTGGGAACCGCTGTGTGTCTCTGTGATGGGCAGCAGTGTGGACAGAGTTACTCTAGCCTCTGGGAACCGCTGTGTGTCTCTGTGATGGGCAGCAGTGTGGACAGAGTTACTCTAGCCTCTGGGAACCGCTGTGTGTCTCTGTGATGGGCAGCAGTGTGGACAGAGTTACTCTAGCCTCTGGGAACCGCTGTGTGTCTCTGTGATGGGCAGCAGAGTGGACAGAGTTACTCTCGCCTCTGGGAACCGTTGTGTGTCTCTGTGATGGGCAGCAGTGTGGACAGAGTTACTCTAGCCTCTGGGAACCGCTGTGTGTCTCTGTGATGGGCAGCAGTGTGGACAGAGTTACTCTAGCCTCTGGGAACCGCTGTGTGTCTCTGTGATGGGCAGCAGTGTGGACAGAGTTACTCTAGCCTCTGGGAACCGCTGTGTGTCTCTGTGATGGGCAGCAGTGTGGACAGAGTTACTCTCGCCTCTGGGAACCGCTGTGTGTCTCTGTGATGGGCAGCAGTGTGGACAGAGTTACTCTCGCCTCTGGGAACCGCTGTGTGTCTCTGTGATGGGCAGCAGTGTGGACAGAGTTACTCTCGCCTCTGGGAACCGCTGTGTGTCTCTGTGATGGGCAGCAGTGTGGACAGAGTTACTCTAGCCTCTGGGAACCGCTGTGTGTCTCTGTGATGGGCAGCAGTGTGGACAGAGTTACTCTAGCCTCTGGGAACCGTTGTGTGTCTCTGTGATGGGCAGCAGTGTGGACAGAGTTACTCTCGCCTCTGGGAACCGCTGTGTGTCTCTGTGATGGGCAGCAGTGTGGACAGAGTTACTCTCGCCTCTGGGAACCGCTGTGTGTCTCTGTGATGGGCAGCAGAGTGGACAGAGTTACTCTCGCCTCTGGGAACCGCTGTGTGTCTCTGTGATGGGCAGCAGTGTGGACAGAGTTACTCTCGCCTCTGGGAACCGCTGTGTGTCTCTGTGATGGGCAGCAGTGTGGACAGAGTTACTCTAGCCTCTGGGAACCGCTGTGTGTCTCTGTGATGGGCAGCAGTGTGGACAGAGTTACTCTCGCCTCTGGGAACCGCTGTGTGTCTCTGTGATGGGCAGCAGTGTGGACAGAGTTACTCTCGCCTCTGGGAACCGCTGTGTGTCTCTGTGATGGGCAGCAGTGTGGACAGAGTTACTCTCGCCTCTGGGAACCGCTGTGTGTCTCTGTGATGGGCAGCAGTGTGGACAGAGTTACTCTCGCCTCTGGGAACCGCTGTGTGTCTCTGTGATGGGCAGCAGTGTGGACAGAGTTACTCTCGCCTCTAGGAACCGCTGTGTGTCTCTGTGATGGGCAGCAGTGTGGACCGAGTTACTCTCGCCTCTGGGAACCGCTGTGTGTCTCTGTGATGGGCAGCAGTGTGGACAGAGTTACTCTAGCCTCTGGGAACCGCTGTGTGTCTCTGTGATGGGCAGCAGAGTGGACCGAGTTACTCTCGCCTCTGGGAACCGCTGTGTGTCTCTGTGATGGGCAGCAGTGTGGACAGAGTTACTCTCGCCTCTGGGAACCGCTGTGTGTCTCTGTGATGGGCAGCAGTGTGGACAGAGTTACTCTCGCCTCTGGGAACCGCTGTGTGTCTCTGTGATGGGCAGCAGTGTGGACAGAGTTACTCTAGCCTCTAGGAACCGCTGTGTGTCTCTTTGATGGGCAGCAGTGTGGACAGAGTTACTCTCGCCTCTGGGAACCGCTGTGTGTCTCTGTGATGGGCAGCAGTGTGGACAGAGTTACTCTCGCCTCTGGGAACCGCTGTGTGTCTCTGTGATGGGCAGCAGTGTGGACCGAGTTACTCTCGCCTCTGGGAACCGCTGTGTGTCTCTGTGATGGGCAGCAGTGTGGACAGAGTTACTCTCGCCTCTAGGAACCGCTGTGTGTCTCTGTGATGGGCAGCAGTGTGGACCGAGTTACTCTCGCCTCTGGGAACCGCTGTGTGTCTCGGATCGCCCCTCTCTCATCACAGGAGCCGCACGGCCCCTCACGCCCCTTAGATCATGTGTCCCTGTGTGGATTATGATGTGCTTGTAGTTTTCATGTTTACTCTCAGACAGGATCTGAAAAGCACTTCTTGTGTTTGGGCTCCAGATTTTCTCCACTCTCATGTTTGGTAGTAGAAGTTTCTCACTGACATAGAGATGCTCATCTCGGTTCATTTTCCCGACCGACAACCGCCGCTCGTTATCCGGTTATTAACCGTTAACTAATAAGATTATAATATTGAATTGGCATTAAATAAAAATAAAATTAACAAGTGTCTGTGACCCGTTAAAAATACAACAAAAAGTTATCACGGGTTTATTGTAACGAGCAAACAGCAGCAGAACAGATCAACACCAGAACCTGATCCACATGATCACGCTCCTGCAGCGTTTCTGGCAGTGACAACTGAGAAAACTGAAGGAAAATATATATAAAAAATAGGGCTGTCAGTTAACGCGTTATTAACGGCGTTAACGCAAACCCATTTTAACGGCGTCAATTTTTTTTATCGCCTAGCAAACTTTGTAGTTTTTTTCACATGCTTTTGCAACAACTAGTAACGTTGTTAAAACTACAACACCACAGCGGATCTAGCTAGACCAGAAACAAAACAACAGGCACGCCGCACACACTTGTTTGGGCTTGCAATGCGAACCGGCCAAAGAGTGGACGAGAAGCGCAGCGCCGAGTCGCGTCTAGGACAACTCGTATCGCACATCGGAAGCGCCCTTTCTCAGTTTATGGCCAGCAATAAAAACGCAAAAAGGCGCAGCCAGTGTGTGTACACTCATAGAGAATAATGTGTTCGAATTTTAAATACGAGGCGCTGCGCCTCTCGTCCGGTGTGCGACCCGCTTTAACGTTACGTTTTGAGAGGATGAATGAGCGCGAGACGACGAAATGGAGGCCAATAAGATTCTGAATGTAAAGTTTACTTTTAAAAAGTTGTCAAATGGTTCTATTGACAAGACCAAAGTGATCTGTGTGTTGTGAACTGAGCTGTCATCGCGGCACGTCCAGTCTGAAATACCACTCGATGGTCAAGCACACACACACACCGCTGATGCATTTCTACGCCCACTCGTCAATATCAGTAACGTTACCTCGTCAGTATTTCTTTCAACCTTTTATTGATGGACAGTGTTACATTGTGTGAGAGATTATTTGCTCCAAGTGAGAATGTTAGTGTGAAATTGAACACCGTATGTTGTTTTCAATAAAAAACATTTGCACAAAGCAAGCCGATCCACTTTTCCATGTTGATAAGAGCATTAAAATGAGAAAAAATAATGGATCAAAAAGAAATCAAGAGACATTTAGAATAGATAAAAATGTGTGATTAATCGCAAGTTAACTATGACATTAATGCGATAAATCGCGATTAAATATTTTAATCGTTTGACAGCCCTAATAAAAAACTAAAATAGGCCTACACTAAATATATTTTTTAAACTTAACTAAATAAATTAAGATGACAAGAAGAAAACACTGAATCTGTCACATTGTTAATGTGTTCTGTTCTGTGTTGTGATCTTGTTTCCCCCGTCTTTGTGATTTTTGGTTTAGTCCTGTTAGTTTTTCCGTCTAATTAGAAATTCCCGACACCTGTGTCTTGTTAATTTTCCCATTAACCCCAGTTCTTTTAAGCCCTGTGTTTTCCCTCAGTGTTTGTTGGTCGTCGTCGTTGTAAGGTTGTGTGTTTTGAAGTTCTCGAGTGTTTCCCTTTGTTCCTGAGAGTTAATTTAAGTAATAAACTAAACTGCATTCAAGTACCCGTGTCCTCTTCTTCGGCATCCTGCACCAAACCTGACAGAACGACCAACCCAATAAATAACCGAAGATGAGCCAGAGGAGATGTCACCGGAAGAAAAAGGTGAAACCAACTGACACACCTATCTTCTTTCAAGAGAAGCTCTCACTCGAAGATTATACAGGGCGGTATATGGATCTCTACAGTGACGTGACGTGGGAAGAAAAAGAATTGACGCAAAGTTTCTGGGGTGGATTAAAAGACCCGCTTGCCCAGCTGACTCTGGTAAAAGATCTCAATCTGTCATTTCTGGAGTTCGTTGATCACACGCTATGGCTGTGTGGATCGAACTACGTGGTAGAGGATCTTCCCCTTCAGCCGATTTCAAGTCCGGTATGTCCTGAGCCCGTTGTCAATCTGCCAGAGCCCGTCGTCAATCTGCCAGAACCAGAACCCATAGTCTGCCCATCCAAAGCTGAGCCCGTTACCTGTCTCCAGTGACTGAACACACAGCACGCGAGTGCATCCAAGAAGACACTGCGCTGATGGTGATGTCTGCAGCGATTCTGTGTGTGTGGGCTACACACGCATCAGTTCTGGTCAATGAGTCCAGCCCCATGTTACCAGAAACGCTGATCCCGTCCAGTTTCGAGTCCCACAATGTGCTGATCTTAACCCGCCAGAGCCCGCTGATCCTGCGCCAGAGCCCGCTGATCCAGTAACTGAGACAAATCAGATAAGCAATTTGAGAAATTATCTATGGTGAATGGAAGGATTTTTCTGCCTGGTCGGTAACGCGGCGCAGCGTGACATAGTACTGTAGTCCGTAATATGCAAGTTACCAGGAAGTGGTCACTGACACCATCACTTTGTGGAATGATATCTATATCGGTTGGATCGGTTCCGTATGATATAATTAAATCGAGTGTATGATTAAGACAATGAGTTGGTCCGGTGATGTTTTGCTTGACCCCAAAGGAGTTTAATAAATCTGTAAACGCAGCCCCTAACGCATCATTTGAATTATCTACGTGTATGTTGAAATCTCCAACAATTAATGCTTTATCGACATTGACCAATAGATCTGAGAGAAAATCTGCAAACTCTTTTAGGAAATCAGCGTAAGGCCCTGGCGGTCTATATACGGTAGCCAGGGCTAGAGATAATAGGTTTTTTTTTCTTACATCTAAGAGCGTAACATTTAACACAAGTACTTCAAACTAATTCAATTTGTCACCTGTTTTCTGAGTAACATTAAGAATATCTCTGTAGATTGTTGCAACACCGCCGCCACGACCAATCCGACAGAAGATCCGCTCCATTTCTACTTGGGTGTAGGCCAGGGGTCCCCAACTAAATTGACAAGAGGTCCACTAACCCGATCAGCCCAGTAAACGAGGGTCCGGACATACAAAAACACCCGGCAATAATTCAGTTTTTTTCCTTTTATTAAATTGTAACAATGTCAAAAAATTGACAATAAAACCTTTGACAATAAAAGGACAATAAAAGGATACAACTCTTTATCTTTAAATGTATTCAACTGATTTTGTTGAAATTCATTCAAGTATGTGATTTCATTTTAGTGCAAATATTCAAATGTCAAACCTTTCAACATCAATAACAGCAACAGGAAGCATACAAATAAATGCTGAAAGTCACAATCTTAATATATTAGGTGCAAATGATTTACCTTCATAACCACTCAAAGAAAAATACATTCAGTGTTGTGAACAGCTGCTATTGCACATAAACTTGCAAACATTGTATTTCAAAAGTGCAAAAAGGGAACAAATAATGCACCTCATAGTGCATTATATAAAAAAATTGTTAAAAAATACTTCTATTAGTGCAACAAAAAAAAAAGTAAACATTTTTGTAAACAAGCTAGTTTGTAAACTTAGCTCAGTGTGATAAATTTGCATTGGCACTGGCAGCCAATCTCTTAAATCTGGGTTGGAATGGAGTCAAAGCAATTCTCAGACATGCATGCACATGGTCATTGGTCAGTTGTGAGCGGTACTTATTCTTAATGATGTTTAGCGTAGAGAAGGCTGACTCACAGCTATAGGTAGAGCCAAACATTGTTAATGTGTACACTGCCACTTTGTTAAGTACAGGAAACTTTGCCTTTGGCACAGTCTGCAGCCAAAATGTGACCGGGTCAGAGGATTCACAATGCTCTCTTAACACTACATCAGCCTGTAAATCTAATAGCTCCATTTGAAGGGCCTGTGCATTAGCCCATTTGTACGTATGTACTGCCTCCTTTGAGAAAGAAATAACATTCTTAACCAAAAATGGACTCCTAACAAAGAGCATCAGCTGATCTCCCAATGTAAAGCCATCAAAGCTAGCCTTAAAGTTTTCAATCAACTTTTGGATAAAGTCAGAATGAGCAGTGACATTGCTCTCCTGTATCTCCTTCATTGAAGGAAAATGTGTACCGTCCTGCTCAAGATCAATTTTCAGAATGTCCAGTTTCCTCTGAAAAGACTGGACTGCAGCCACCAAGTCACACACAGAATTGTCTTTCCCCTGAAGCTTCAGATTGAGGTCATTTAAATGCCCTGTGATGTCAACCAGAAAGGCCAGTGTGTCCATGTTACTTTCCTCTTCTAAAAAGTGCAAAAACACCTGAGCCTTGTGACTCTTTAGTTGTGCAAGGAAATCTTTAATTTCATTTCTTATCTTCCAAAAGCGAGCCAGCACTTTTCCTTTACTCAACCATCTGACATTGGAGTGCAAGAGCAGGTCGTTGGCAGGAGCATCTACTTCTGCTAAGAACTCCCTGAGCAGACGATGCTGGTGAGCTGATGAAGTCCTGAGAAAGTTAACTAGTTTGGTGATGGTGTTCATAACTTCTGCGTGGTGCTCTGAAAGTGTGGAGCAGAGAACAGACATGTGAATAATGCAGTGATATGACAAGAGCTCTGGGTTGTCCTCTTTCAGTCGACTGACTGCTCCCTTTTCTCTTCCCATCATAGACGGTGCCCCGTCAGTGGTGATGGAGACAACATTTTTTACATCGATTCTCCTCTGTGTCAGCATTTCCTTTATGGCCAAATATATGTCCTCTCCCCTGGTATGCGTTTTTAAAGCTGTGACGCCTAAAATGTCCTCTACAAATGTTTTAGTCTCC